>OY741986.1:5228906-5513580 GCA_963555595.1 Tethea ocularis
TGCTCACTGTAGTATTTCACATGATTTATTGACCGTGTACTGCTAAAGTATATTTTTACGAACATTAATGTAGCTTCCATTATGAAGTTACTGGTGCCGATTCTGTTGTTTACGAACTTAACTAATATTAGACAAGTCACCTCTCTTTCATGTTAACCTTATTGAACAAAAGATAGAACATTTTTAATGCTGTCAGTTTAGTCCATGCCGTCGTAATGTACGGGTAAATAGTCGTGACCAATAAAGATCGCGCTTAATTTCACGTTGAAATGTGTGATCGGATTAAACTGACAGGACTAAAATATCTTGCATCCCTTTCTTATATTTACTATTAGAAAGAGATATAGTGAGATTAAATTTATTTTAGTTCGTAAACAACAGAATCGGCACCAATGTTCTACTAATATTACAAACTAGATTCCGTCCCGCGGTTTCACCCGCTTTCCCGAGGGATCTTATGTTTTCCCGGGATAAAAAGTATCCAATTTCTTAATCTAGGTTATAAACTATCTGCGTTCCAAATTTCATCCAAATCCGTTCAGTAGTTTTTGCGTGAAAGAGTAACAAACATCCATATATCCATACTCACAAACTTTCGCATCCTCCTCCGCATACCGAAAGGATTTGGACGAAATTTGGCACATAGATAGATCATACCGTGGAATAACATATAGGCTCCATTCTATCAGAGTTGATTTGACGTAAGATTTTTTTTTTAGATTCGAGTACCATACAGATTTTAAACTAAAATCCTAAATACTAAATAAGGATAAACTTGCTATACCTGTAACTCGTTTGAGCAAAGTTAGGGATTCTTTTAAGGGGCAATATATACGCTTCTTTTACAAAGTACCCAAAGAAATTCAAGAATTGTCCGTGTTAAAATTTAAAAAGCTAATTAAAGATAAGTTGTACAAAAAAGGGTACTATAAAGTTTCTGATTTTATAGAGGACAAGAACGCATTTCAATGAGTTGTTCGCTTCACATGCTATTTATTGTTGTTATTATTATTTTCATATTGTTAATTTTAATATTTTATTTTATTTTCTATAGTTTATTTTTATATACATATTTTTTATTTTTACAAATTTGACGATTAAAAATACTTGCAATGAGTTCATTTAATAAAGACACTTTTGAATTTGAATTACTTCAATATAATTTATGTACCTACTTCGTTAAGCGCCTCCTAAAATCTTTTCAAAAATATTCTTTGGTTGTTAATTTAGAAAACTTCATGTACATTACTTTGCTCAGTGCACAACTGTACTTACGAGCTCGTATTGAAAAAACGCCCATTAAAAACTGCTTTTAAAAAATGTTTGAATTGCCACCGACTGTCGAGTGTCAACACTGCTTCACTAGTGATGCGTTGAAAATAACGTTTGCAAATAACGATCTAGTTGTTGTATTACGTCACATTTTTATAAATAAATATAGCTTATATTACCCGGTGATAATATAGCATTCTAATTGTGAAAGTTTTTTAAAAATCAGTCCAGTAATTTTTGAGTTTCATTCATTACAAACAAAAATATTGAAATATTTTCTCTACCTTTTCGAGTGGCACTTATGCTGACATTTTGGTACAAATTAAAATTATTTTTTGTAATATTTTTTTCATTCATAATATAGTTATTTAGATTCTAGTCATCTATCTATATACTAATACTAAAGCTGAAGAGTTTGTTTGTACGCGCTAATCTCCGGAGTTACTGGTCCGATTCGAAAAATTCTTTCACTAATAGGAAGCTACATTATCCCCGAAGTTAATATGCTACTTTTATCTCGGGAACGCGAGTGGAACCGCGGGGAACAGCTAGTATATATATATACTAATAATACAGCTGAAGAGTTTGTTTGTACGCGCTAATCTCCGGAGTTACTGGTCCGATTCGAAAAATTCTTTCACTAATAGGAAGCTACATTATTCCCGAAAGTTATAAGCGCGAGTGATTCGCGGCGAACAGCTAGTCTGTTATATTAGAAGCAGTGTTATACAACACTATTATAGCTGGCGCAGGTCAAGTGGGCGCGGGCAGGTTGCGGTAGTAATTACAATTTTAAACGTTCTCTGACTCCCTCGACCTCTCAGCTCTTGTGGAACGTTCTAGGCGGCTTAATGACGAACTGTTTGATGGTTTAGAATCTGTTCATAGGCGAGCCAAGGTACCATCAACAAAGTTCAAGCATGATCAGTTTTGAGACCTTTTCACTTGCAGCCAGTAATCATAGTTCGCCCTGTCCATTGTTGACAATAAAACGGCCTCTTGTTAAAATCTTTTGTCTAGACTATTTACTGATTTTTTTTTTTTTAAAGGACTTAAGTTGGTAGCCTCTGATGGCTGCTCCAACCTTATCGGACAATAATTTACTGACAATGACAATCTACTATTTTATGACAAGCGCATTGTCTGGTTATATTGTGTGAGACACAGGTAGCGGCTGGTCACTGCACACAAAATACACTCTTAAGGTGATCATGCTTCAACTTTGTCGATAGTACCTAATTGCTCTAAGGTTACTCTAGGTTATTCTATGCGTGAGGACGTGAGGATACCACCACCCTGGCTATCCGGCGCAGGAGACCTGGGCGCCGGAGGGCGGCTTTCGAGTCTCCTTCCCCTCAGGTGAGCCCAAGAGTGGCGGACTCGGGGGAGTCTGCCGTAGTTTTCTAACATTTTCAAAAGAAAAAAAACGGAACCCTTATAGGATCACTCGTGCGTCTGTCTGTCTGTCCAAAAATACTGGACTGGATTGAGTTGAAACTTGGTACACATATGTAAGTCGGTGACCCAAACGTGGACGTGTTACGTACATAACCATGTAATGACAAGTCACAATAAGATTAAAAAGTATTTAAAACTGAATAAATTCATCAAAAAGTCAAAGAGTATAGTAAATAAGAAAATTTTTTACCGTAATGCAGTTCTACAAAAAAGTAAACATTGCAATCTTATACAAAAATTAAACAAATGTAATATTAAGTTAAAAAATAGTTTGGACATGTATGGTACTGACACACAGCGGTTGCTCTCTGACTTGGAATATAAAGAGCTGTGCTTAAAAGATTTACTCATCAAGTATGAGAAATCCCAACAGGAAATAAAAGAGCACATATTGGCGGCGACTCATTTAGTAGACATGTGTAAGTACAATGAAGACAGGTTTGAGTCTCTCACTAACAACCATACTTGTGGCTGTATGCATGTGTCTATTGGTGCCAGTATCAACTGAAGTTGGACAAGCTGAGCAGTGTGTGAGTAATAAGATGGATAGCTCACTTCAAAATAAATATAAAACAGTCGTTTTTTCAGACAAAATAGGAGTAAACTTAGGTTCATTTATTAATAATCATTCCAAACAACCAGTTGTTAATTATTGTATGCCAGGTGCTTCATACATACAAATTATTAAGAGCATAATTAATATGAAATTTGACAAGTACACCACAGTTGTTATCTTAGTTGGACATGGGTTAGGTGTACATAGGAAGGACCTTTATAATAGTTATGAGTCCTTACAAAAGATAGGGGTACTGAAAGTAATTTTGTGTGCTTTCCCCTATTCCGTTGATTATACTGAACAAGAAAACAACTATATTATGTTCTTAAATAATTGTTTACATAATTTGACATTTTATAATGAATTATTTTTATTTTTTGATACTAATAAGTTTATTAGTGGATTTAAAGTGACTCAGGATTTGGTAAGCTTGCCTAGAAAATCAAAAATCCTGATTGCTACATTGATAGCCTATAATATTGATATGCTTATAGTAAATATAACAAACAGTAGGCTAAGTGACAAAGCAGTATTATCTAGTAATACTAATAATATTGTGATTAACTCTTTAAACTTGTAATTTCGACAAAAGAGAAGCCAAGACATAATATAATACTATTGCATCAGAACATTAATCGCTTCTCTGGCAAAATCTATGATATTGAACTATTATTAGATAAAATTAAAGTTGATATTTTATGCTTTACCGAAACCTGGTTAAAGGCTGATATGATGCTATTTAATATTAACAATTTCACAGTCGCCAGTGCGTTCAATAGAGTGTCTGCCAACGGTGGTGGATCTATTATTTTATTCAATAACAATATTAAATTCAAGAATCGGACAGATATATGTAGTCATTCTGTGGAGCGCGTATGTGAGGTAGCATGTGCAGAGATCGAAAGCTCCATTATCGTATGTGTTTACAGACCACCGGCTTCTGACTTTTCACTATTTTATTCTATTATAGACGAAATTCTTAGTAAATTATTTAAGTCCAAAAAGTCAATAATAGTTTGTGGTGACTTCAACATTGACATCCTTGTTACTTCATCGGATAGGAACAATTTTATTTCTCTTTTTAAATCTTTTAATATGGATCTTTTGTTTAGTGAACCAACTCGAGTAACAGCCACATCTTCTACATGTATTGATAACATTATAACAAATGGGAGTATTATAGAAAAGTCACTAATAAACGGTGTCCGCTCGGATCATTTGGCTCAAGTTGTTAAATTGCCTTATAAGAGTCAAGATTTACTTGTAAATAGAACATTTAGACCAACAACTAAAGCCAATTTAGAGAAATTTAACATACAATTACAACTAAAACTCATTAACACCTTATTTGAATCCGACGACCCAAACAATACCTATGGAACACTATTTACAGCGATTTGTAATGGATTTAATAAATATTGCCCAGTTAAATCTACTAAGGTGCCAAATAAAATGAAATTCTGTGAATGGGCAACTAAAGGAATAAGGTTGAGTAGGGACAGGATGTATGAACTTTATCATGAAAAATCATATACAAATAACGAAGAATTTCATACATATGTTAGGAACTATTCTAAGGTATTTAAATTAGTTTGTAATAAAGCAAAGGCTATATTCATTGCCAATAAAGTCTGTAATTCGTCTAATAAAATTAAAACTGTTTGGAAGGTCATAAATACGGAGACGGGTAAAAATAAAAAGGAAGACGAAACAGTCATACTAAAAGTTAATGATAAGCTTATTTCGGATAAATATGAAGTGGCTTCGGCTTTCGAATCTTATTTTTCAACGATTCCTACTGAAGCTACTAAGTATCTTGCATCATCCCCGGTGAAAGCGGAGTGTCTACTTAAAAATAATTTCCCTACACATATTCCAAATTTTTTGTTTAATTTTATTGATGCTAGAGACATATTAAGCGCTTTCAAGTCTTTAAACTTGAAAAACACAGAAGACTTATGGGGTCTGTCAGTCAAAGCCATCGGCTCAATTATTATTAGCATTGCACCAATTCTAGCTGGTATTTTTAATCAATGTATTGATAAAGGTTCTTTCCCTGATCTGATGAAACATAGTAAAATCGTTCCCATTTTTAAATCCGGTAGCAAAAATAATCCTTCCGATTATAGACCTATCTCAGTTCTCCCAGCGCTAAGTAAAATCTTCGAGAAAATAATGCTGAATCAATTGTTAGCTCATTTCAACAATAACCTAATTTTACACGAACACCAGTTTGGTTTTACAAAAGGGCGGTCTACGACCGACGCCGGAGCTAAACTTTTGAAGCATATTTTCGAAGCCTGGGAGAACTCTCAAGACGCGGTTGGCGTATTTTGTGATCTTTCCAAGGCATTTGATTGCGTAGATCATCACACCCTAGTTTTAAAACTCCAACACTATGGAGTTCGCGGAGTGGCACTAGATCTTGTAACATCTTATCTGTGCAGTCGCCAACAAAAAGTAGGTATTAGCGGTACTACGTCCTCGGGGTCTTTAGTTAAAACAGGCGTACCGCAAGGATCAATTCTAGGCCCATTTTTGTTTTTGGCGTATATCAATGATCTGCCCTATATGGTTAATGAATTGTGCGATATAGTTTTATTTGCAGATGATACTTCCTTAATTTTTAAAGTGGATAGAAAAGACACAGAGCTTACACAACTTAATGACACGTTATCAACTATATCAAAATGGTTTGCGGCCAATAATCTGATGCTTAACTCCTCTAAAACTAAATGTATAAGATTTTCGCTCCCCAATGTTGCTAAGAGTGACAGTCGTGTCCTAGTCGATGATGTTAGTCTCGAACTGGTTGATACGACAGTTTTTCTCGGCATAACACTAGACAGTAAAATTCAATGGGGCCCTCATATAGAAAACTTAGCTAGCAAATTGAGTTCCGCCGCTTTCGCAGTCAGAAAAATTAGACAAATAACAGATGTGGCTACAGCTAGGTTGGTTTACTTTGCGTATTTCCATAGTCTAATGTCATACAGTCTTCTGTTATGGGGCTCAGCTGCGGATTTGGAATCTATCTTTATCTTGCAGAAAAGGGCCGTTCGTGCAATTTATTGCTTGGGTCCTCGCGAATCCCTACGGAAACGGTTTATGGAATTTGAGATATTAACCTTACCGTCGCTATACATCTTTGAAAATATTATGTTTGTCCGTAAAAATTTAAATTTATTTGACACTAACAGTAGTCGCCATAACCTAAACACAAGAAACAAAGATAAAATTGTTACACCTAGATTCAGGCTAGCAAAAGTCAATAAGTCTTTTCTCGGGAACTGCATTCGTTTTTATAATAAAATCCCATATGAAGTAACTAAGATGTCGTACAATAAATTCAAACAGTATGTTAAACAGAAATTAATCGACAAGGCCTACTATAAGGTGGCTCATTACGTTGAAGACAAGAATACATGGTTGTAGTAGCTTCTCTCTGCACTTGCGGCCCCCTGGCCAAGTGACAATTGTATGAACTTTATGTATATTTGGAACAGGAATAACATAAATTTAAAAAAGAAAGATCCATAAAAAAAAAAAAATTTGCCTTGCTGAGTTTCTTGCCGGAGTCTTCTCAGTTCAAGTGTATTCCGAACCGGTGGTAGAGTCTATTGTAATATTTGTAACTATTGACGTTCATAAGTGCCTTACCAGGGCCTAAATTGAATAAATGAGTTTTTGATTTTGATTTTGATACATACATATTTCTCGGCATAACATTAGATAGTAAAATACAATGGGGTCCTCATATAGAAAGCTTAGCTAGTAATTTGAGATCCGCCGCTTTTGCAGTTAGAAAAATTAGAAATATAACAGATGTGGCTACAGCTAGGTTGGTTTACTTTGCGTATTTCCATAGTTTGATGTCCTACAGTCTTCTACTGTGGGGCTCGGCTGCGGATTTGGAATCTATCTTTATCTTGCAGAAAAGGGCCATTCGTGCAATCTATTGCTTGGGTCCTCGCGAATCCTTACGAACTCGGTTTAAGGAATTTGACATTTTAACCTTACCGTCGCTATACGTTTTTGAAAATATTATGTTTGTCCGTAAAAAATTAAATCTATTTGACACAAACAGTAGCCGCCATAACCTAAATACAAGAAATAAAGATAAAATTGTTACACCTAGATTCAGGCTAGCGAAAGTCAATAAGTCTTTTCTCGGGAACTGCATTCGCTTTTATAATAAAATCCCATATGAAGTAACTAAGATGTCTTATAATAGATTCAAAGAGCATGTTAAACATAAGTTGATTGACAAGGCCTACTATAAGGTGGCTCATTACATAGAAGACAAGAATACATGGTTGTAGTAGCTTCCCTCTGCACTTGCAGCCCCCTCCACAAGTGATAATTGTATGAAGTTTATGTATATTTAAAACAACAACTGTAATTACATAAATTCAAAAAAAAAAAGATCCACAAAAAAAGAAGCCTTGCTGAGTTTCTTGCCGGAGTCTTCTCAGTTCAAGTGTATTCCGAACCGGTAGTAGAGTCTAAAAATTGTAACTGTTGACATTCATAAGTGCCTTATTAGGGCCTAAACTGAATAAATGAGTTTTTGATTTTGATTTTGATACATGAATTTTAGACACTTTTGGGGGGTAAATTAGAAAATTAAAAAAAAACGTTTTGCAAATCGCGTATCGCTAGTTAAATCAAAGTCTTGAAAGCATAGACCCGCATCTGAAAAGTTCCCTACTTCATATCTATACAAATAAATAAAATTGAAGTGTCTGTTTGTAATGTCGATTTAAAAGCTTTTTCCTGAATGCGTATGAAAGTATAGTGATTGATTTTTTAAGCACCGTCCAAATTTTCAAGGATTATTTATAGATTGACAAGCCAGTTGGCGCAGTTGGGTAAGACACCACCTGTAGCGCCGCTGGTCGTGGGTACGATTCCCATCCAGGACAAACATTTGTGTGCATGAACATGTCTGTTTGTCCTGTGTCTGGGTGTAATTATCTATATAAGTATGTATTTACAAAAAAAAAGTAGTATATTAGTTATCTGGTTTCCATAGTACAAGCTCTGCTTAGTTTGGGATCAGTCAACCATATGTGAAGAATGTCCCAGGGTATTTATTTATCATTATGAACAACTTTTTACTATGAGACCAACCCTGAAATCAAGAAAATATTTGCATTTTTTTTTACTGTTTTAAATATATGTTTTTGTTGTTTGTTCCGGGTAATCTTCGAAATGGTTGTACCAATTTTGATGAGACTATCACTTATAAAGAGTACAAAGGAATTTTATACGTATTTTTTTACACCTTAGGTTATATTATTGAAGTTTTTGTCCCAGAATATTTATATATATTAAGGAAGCTAGTTGGTGATAATTTGCAAACGGCTGAGCGGATTTTCTTGAAACATAGCTAATCAGAATCGTTTCATCCGTTCAGCTGCTATGATGACAGACACACAGATAACACCTCTGTTATTCGTCGGGGGTTCAAAATTAACTTTTCAAGTCGCGGTCGAAGATAGAACAGAAAGGAGATAACAAACTATGTGTAAATCTCGGCAAAGTATCAAAACTTGAACGGTGATCCTGTCTTTGGTGCGGTGAGCTTTAAGTTCACAGCTTTGTAGCTTTAAGTTCATGGCATTGACTTGTATGCGTGTTGGAGCTTTCTGTCTGAGTTTGAGCTTTCTTTCAAGTGGGCGGGGTTTGGCCAAATTCTCAAGTGTAGGGAAAAATGCTGAATGGAGTCTCGGGGCCAAATTTTGATTAAACAAACTGTATAATTGGAATTTAAAAAAAATAATCTGCAATCAAATATGTTGTACATTTAATGCTTTTTAATTATCAGTGGAACCACTAAGAGTAGATCATTTGATGCTGTGAACCTATGACATCATACAAAATTCCATATAAACTATCGTTTTGACATTTATTAAAAAGCAGCTGATTTGATGTGTCAGTCAACTACCCTATTCTATAGCTTTATACTTTTAAAGGTAATTACGGGACTTTTTGGCGGGAACTTGCGAAGTGACGTTGCGTTTTCGTAAAATCGTGTATTTTGAGTTTTATTGAATATTAACGGTGGTATTTTGTCCAATAAAGATCAATACAAGTGCACCGGTGAAGTGAAATGAAATGATTACGTGTATAGTGGCTTTTCAAGTTGTCTCAAGAAGTCCATGAAAAGTTTTAGTAGAACGGCTACCATTGTACTAAAACCTAACTAAACTGGCTGACTATGACTCGAAGAAGATTTAACATGACTTGAACTTTGAAACTTGACGATTGACGAGAATTTAATACTTGAAGAATATAAAAATACCTACATTGCTCAACTTGACACTGGCAAAATATACGAAGTGTGATGCCAAAATTAAAAAAAAAAAAAAAAGTAATAACAACTTGCAATGTCATAGTTGTCAACTAGTTGGTGCGGCAGTTGCGCAACTAGTCGCTTTGTGAGAGTCATAATTACGGTTGAGTGCAATTATGTTTGAATAGTTTATTTGTTTGTTTGTTTTAACTGACTTCTGAAAGGTTTCGTTTGTTACTCGAACATTCCTTTGTTGATTATGTCATATGGGAGGTGAAATAAAGAAAAACTCAAAAAAATATATTTGTGGTTTGAATTTGAAATCTAGTAATTTAATTTCTAAATTATCTATTTTTTTCTTTTTATATTAAAACTGGCTATTCCCCGCAGTTTCATTCGCGTTCCCGGGGTAAAAGTAGCCTATAACCTTCGGGGATAATGTAGCTTCCTATTAGTGAAAGAATTTTTCAAATCGGACCAGTAACTCCGGAGATTAGCGCGTACAAACAAACTCTTCAGCATTATTGTTAGTAGAGATACGTACACGTAGACATTATATTTCTTTATATATTTATTTACTTTAATTATAAGAGTGATTTATTTCGTCATTGAAATGATTATCAAAAAATATTTTATGACTGAGTCTCTAAAGTTGATTTTGCTTTGCACTACGCAATGTGCTACGAACGATACTACGGCCTACGACACTCGTAGAGAACTAGCTCTACGAACAGCTAGTCTATACTACGAGTATTTATATTATAAAGAGGAAAGATTAGATTGTTTGTTTGCATTGAATAGGCTCCGAAACTACTGAACCGATTTGAAAAATTCTTTCACTAATAGGAAGCTACATTATTCCCGAAGGTTATAGGCTACTTTTTATCCCGGGAACGCGAGTGAAACCGCGCGGCACAGCTAGTTTGTTATAAAATATTTTAGTTCTTAGTTTAATATTTGATTGTTCCAATGCTATTGGTGGTATAATAATATAAAAAGATAAAAAAAAAAATTAAGGGCGTAGTATATAAAATGGTATTCAGGCATTAACCAAATAGCAATACATTAAGGTAAATCTGAAAAAAAATAGTTTAAAACTGTTTTAATTTAAAAACTCTAACGGTTGGCATCAAGTTAAATGGAATATTAAATGCGTCTCACTAATTACTGTTCCCAGCTAATTGTACTCAGGAGGGCGGGGGGGGGGGGGGAGTGAGGGACACACTACTTTTTTATGTTGGTACCGCATAGAATAGAATATCTATTGCATCAATGAAATTTACAAGGAATTTGGCGATGGCCCCAAAGTAGGCCATGCCTGTATCTTGGGGTCCAGGGAGGTTTACATTGTACAGTAGAAAAATCAAAACAATTACTTACATGAATTAAAACGACATAAAATTATTTTAAATTTTGCCTAAAGTATAAGTATATGTTAACGGAAAAGTATCTAATCCGTCATTGTATACATTTCCTAGGAAATCCATACATTTCCTAAATATCTATCGGAGTACTACATTCGGTATATTTGTAAGGATAGCGGTATTTGGGGAGTTGTAAGTGAAATTTATTTTTGTGCGAATACTTTCAAATTTATGCAAAATAAAAAAAAAACCTCAACCTAATTTTTTTAAAAGATTTTACCTATATATTTCCTAGTATCATTATTGAAATAAAATTTCCTACGAGAAATACACAGGAATTGTGAACAATTCCTGTTTCATACATTTCCTGTGACATATATACTAATCCATACTATATTTAATTAATCCTATAAACGTGAAAGTGTGCTTGTGTGTGTGTGTGTCTGTTTGTCCGTCTTTCACGGCAAAACGGAGCGATGAATTGATGTGATTTTTTATGTGGAGATACTTCAAGTGATGGAGAGTGACATAGGCTACTTTTTGTCTCTTTTTAACCCCCCACTGCCCTAAAATGGGGGGTGGAAGTTTGTATGGAGCATTCCGCAGTTTCAAGGTAGAAAGCTAAAAATTGGTATGCAGACTATTTGTGACTAACAAAAAAATCGTGCGTCATTTATTTTTGGAAATCTGCCCCCAACCCCTCATAAAAGAGGATGGAAAATTGTGTGAGACTCTCCGCAAAATTAGTACAGAAAAAAAAAGTTTGGTAAATAGGTAGTTGTAGGTAGGTAGGGGTAAGTAGAGGTAGGTAGGTACAGGTAGTTAGGTCCCAGGTGTTCTCAGGGCAGGTCAACGTCTGCCGGGTCCCTATTATCTGTATTTTCATTTATAAGTGCCTTATCAGGGCCTAAACTGAAAAAGTAGCAATAATCACAAAATTCCTTAAAATTTATGTAAAAAAAATCCATTTGAAATGTGGCCCATAAGTAATTATGTCATATTGAATGAATGGCTGTTTGTTACGAAGCTTGAGGTCGACACGTTACGTATGTGTGTGTAGTGTGGTCAACGTGACTAACGCCACAGATTACTTATATAATTTACTAGCTGTTCCGCGCGGTTTCACTCGCGTTCCCGGGATAAAAAGTAGCCTATAACCTTCGGGGATAATGTAGCTTCCTATGAGTGAAAGAAGAAGAGATTTTTCAAATCGGTTCAGTAGTTTCGGAGCCTATTCAATGCAAACAAACAAACAATCAAATCTTTCCTCTTTATAATATTGCCTGTATACCTGCCTGGTTGCCTGGTAGAGATCACTTTTAGTGATAAGGCCGCCCATTGTAACACTTTTGTTTTTCTTTTGGTTAAGTTATTTTTTTATATATATTTTTTAATTTTCTGTGGTGTGACATTAAAGCATTATCTATCTATCTAATATTAGTATAGACTACGTAACTAACGGGTGGCATACGGCTATAAATATACCACTATATGGATTTCGGGTCCACGCTCAAGCGTCCGAAACAAAAGCCTGACAAAACACGAAAAGACTGAGAATCACTCGGTAGTCTCCGGTTTGAATCTGTCAGACTCGAACTTGACATAGGACTTTTTGGCGGGAACTTGCGAAGTGACGTTGCGTTTTCATTTTATTTTCACAAAATAGTGTTTTTTTTGAGTTTTATTGAATATTATCGGTGGTATTTTGTCCAATAAAGATCAATACAAGTGCACCAGTGAAGTGAAATGAAATGATTACGTGTATAGTGGCTTTTCAAGTTGTCTCAAGAAGTCCATGAACAGTTTTAGTAGAACTGCTACCATTGTACTAAAACCTAACTGAAGATGATCAAATAAGACAAGGCTGTATGGCTCTGTACCTTTGCCTTTTTAAAAAAAAAACAACAAAACGAACTTGACATAACTACTTTTTTTTTTTTTAATTTTGGCATCACACTTCGTATATTTTGCCAGTGTCATGTTGAGCAATGTAGGTATTTTTATATTCTTCATGTATTAAATTCTCGTCAATCGTCAAGTTTCAAAGTTCAAGTCATGTTAAATCTTCTTCGAGTCACAGTCAGTCAGTTTAGTTAGGTTTTAGTACGATGGTAGCCGTTCTACTAAAACTGTTCATGGACTTCTTGAGACAACTTGAAAAGCCACTATACACGTAATCATTTCATTTCACTTCACTGGTGCACTTGTATTGATCTTTATTGGACAAAATACCACCGATAATATTCAATAAAACTCAAAATACATTTTATGAAAATAAAACGAAAACGCAACGTCACTTCGCAAGTTCCCGCCAAAAAGGCCCGACATAACTACTTAGAGTGAAGTAAAAGTCTATGGTGTTTCATATTTTCATTAAGTAGTTATTTATAATGCTAAAAATTTGTATTGTAGTAGGTAAGTAGAACAATAATTTTATTCCCAGCGTACAGTGAATCAGCGATACTCTAGAGAAAACTGCGCCGCGATGCTCTGAGACCGATAACCGAGCATTGAAATATATACCTTACTAGCTGACCCGGCAGATGTTGTCCCGCCCTGAGAACAAATAAAAAACTGGGACCTAACTACCTATACCTACCTTTTTTTTTTTCATGTGGAAATCCTCATAGGATACCCAGCCGCCCCGGGGGGAGCAGTTAGGTTATGCCGGACTCGTACCGGCTAAAACCCCACGGTGGTCGCCATCTGCGCTGTAGAGGGGGGCGGGTTCTCGTACAGAACGCATACTCACTCCCCCTCCACGCGCGGCGCTAGATAGCCCGTCCCGGGGGAAGTGTGATACTTCCCCCCAGCACCCTCGCTGTGCTATCGTACGATGGATCATCAACCTATTAACCTAACTAATTTTGCGGAGAGTCTCACACCCATCCCCTATTTTA
Source organism: Tethea ocularis (assembly GCA_963555595.1). NCBI lineage: Eukaryota > Metazoa > Arthropoda > Insecta > Lepidoptera > Drepanidae > Tethea > Tethea ocularis. The sequence continues at coordinate 5,242,755 of OY741986.1, forward strand.
GGGGCTGGGGTATGATTTCCAAAAAAAAATAAGGCTTGTATTTTTCGTTGGTAACAAAGTTGGTACTACCTTGAAAACTACGGAATGCTCCATACAAACTTCCACCCCCCATTTTAGGGAAATGGGGGGTTAGAAAGAGACAGAAAAGTAGCCCATGTCACTCCCCATCCTTTCAACTATCTCTACTTAAAACTTCACGTCAAATCGTCGCTCCGTTTTGCCGTGAAAGAAGGACAAACAGACATACAGACACACATGCTTATTTTCACATTTATAATATTAAGTATGGATTTCGATTCGATAACTATTAAATTCAATTGATAGATTTTAAATCCTCTGCCGTTCACCAATGTGCGCCGGCCATAAAAAGTATAAATTAATAACTGTGTAGGAACTCTAATCTGACAGTTTTGAAGTCGGCGAAAAAAAACTGCGATACAAAAAAAAAAGGCCGTAGAATTGAGAACCTCCTCCTTTTTAGAAGTCATATAAAAATGGTATGTAGAGCGCTTTAAATGTAATATATTTCAAGCGCATGTCACCGTGACAGATGTAACACTTTGTGACATCCAGAGATATATTATCTGTGCAGCTAGTTACATAGTGTAGGTAAGAACAGTGGACGAATGTTTTTGTTAAGTTTATGTTGGTAGTATTAATAATATTAATGTCAGTAAAAATATTTTAATAACTTTTATATTGAAAGTGAATAAACCTATAGACAATTTATAATAAGAAATTAATTGCAAAAATAATTGTATTTATTACTCTAGTTTTAATTTCAATAAAAAAAATGCTTCTTTATGTTTATCGAGAGTTTACTCAGTATTGAGATGCCCTCATCGATGCGCCAACTTTTACAAGAAATAACTTTATAACTTTTCAAACAATTTAATACAATATTTTGGCCTTTTTTCGATAATGGGGTCTTAATTGTTTTTAATCAATTTTATAACTGCTTTAAGCATCTTTTATTATTTCGTTTTGGTGAAAGTTGTGGCCCCCCTTTTGTCACTTCAGCTTGCTTATTTATATGGCCATGTCGGTTGATTAAATCGTTGCGGATCTTAAAAAGGAGAATATAATTAAATAGGTACCTAACTAATCTATTACTAAATTTATTTCCTTTTTGTTTTTGCTTACCCTTAAGCTTAAGCTCCCTTGCTTCCCTAGAAATAAACTCGTTCCTAAGTGCAGCTGCCGGATCAAACCACGTATAAGTAAATATAATTTTGTTATGTTTTATTTTTAATAAATAAATAAATAATAAATATCCTCGGACATTCTTCACACACGTTTATCTGATCTCAAACTAAGCAGAGCTTGTACTATGGACAACCAGATAACTGATATACTACATATACTACTTTTTTTGTTGTAAATACATACTTATATAGATAATTACACCCAGACTCAGGACAAACAGACATGTTCATGCACACAAATGTTTGTCCTGGATGGGAATCGAACCCATGACCAGCGGCGTGATAGGTGGTGTCTTAACCAACTGCGCCAACTGGCTTGTCTGGCTGGCTTTTTGTATGAATTTTTTTCTTCGTATTCCAAAGTCAGTTCTAACTCACACTACTATTGCAAGTTTCAAACGTACTGTGGTGTACGTGTGTAGAGCTTTTCGGTGTTACGAAAACAGAACAGAAAGTATATTACGTAACTATATTGCTATCTATTTCTTTTTAGGTAGATCTGTGGGTCAATTAAATAGTATATTATTAACGTCACAGATTACTTACTGAGAGTTTTTTGGCGGGAACTTGCGAAGTGATGTTGCGTTTTCATTTTATTTTCATAAAATAGTGTATTTTTTGAGTTTTATTGAATATTATTGTCCAATAAAGATGGTGGTGGTATTTTGTCCAATAAAGATCAAGTGCACCAGTGAAGTGAAGTGAAATGATTACGTGTATAGTGGCTTTTCAAGTTGTCTCAAGAAGTCCATGAAAAGTTTTAGTAGAACTGCTACCATTGTACTAAAACCTAAGTGAAGATGATCAAATAAGACAAGGCTGTATGGCTCTGTACCTTTGCCATTTAAAAAAAAACAACAATCCTTCTTTACTTTATTGACATCTGTCAAACTCAAATTAGTATTATGTCATTGTCATGGTGTTTTTTGGCGAGAACTTGCGAAGTGACGTTGCTTTTTCGATTTATTTTCATAAAAACGTGTATTTTTAGTTTTATTTTATATGGTGGTATTTTGTCCAATATAGATTAATACAAATGCACCAGTTGTCTCAAAAAGTCCTGTTATGGCATATGATAGGATAGTTGATATGGAGATGTCATTGTGAGTACGAGTACCTAGGTGCGCGTGATGGATGGCCTTGTACCATTAGCCCATTAGTTAGGCGGCTCACAGTCGGAGCTGAGACCTTGAAAATACCTATTCTTTTATAAATAAGATACAGGATTTTATAATTAACTAAAATTGCAAACTGAAAATTCATATTTTTTAAATCAACCTAAAATATTAACACAGGTTTCATAAGGTTTGTCAGTTAAATCTATGGTTAAGGGCAAAAAAAAAAACAGATAGACCTGACGAAATAAGGTTTAAGATTTAATAGACTTTAAATCCCTTTATTACAGTCTAAATAAATGACTTCACATAATAGTATGTTTAGGTCGAAACTTGCAAGTCAATTTGAACCCACTTCCTGGTGTTCAATTGATCTGGAATTTGGTACACATATGTAAGTACGATGACAATGACAATACAATGTAATGGTCATTGAGCTGTTTAAATTTTAACTTATTCCAAATCAATCACAAGACAACACTATTCATTCTCTATAAAAAAAGATAAAAAAAAAGAAAACTAAATTCACTTCTAAATTCAAAATTTGTGTTTCGAAATCGGAACAATCACACACTGTCACAGTACAGTAAGCCCGCAGTGAGCGCATGCGGTCGGAATATAATTATCTCGCGTGTCATAAATCTGTTTATTACGTGACATTGTTGTACCAGTTTCTATTTGAAATTAGTTGAATATTGCGGTTATTTATTTACGATCTGACTACTGCAGTATAGAGGTAGATTAAAACTATTTTTGAAAAAAAAAAATGCAAAGAAAGATTAGTTATAAAATAAATCAGAATTTAAGCAATAAATGTAATAATTATTTTTCAATAATAAAAAAAATTACAATACAAACTTGCGACCCTCTTTTACCCCCTAAGGAATTTTCAGTTTGCAATTTTAGTTAATTATAAAATCCTGTATCTTATTTATAAACTTTTTGTTTTGTTTGATGCTTGTTTGATGTAATGTTTTTATTACTTCAGTTCTTCTCTTCTACTAGATTTATAAAAGAATAGGTATTTTCAAGGTCTCAGCTCCGACTGTGAGTCGCCTAACTAATGGGCTAATGGCACAAGGCCATCCATCACGCGCACCTAGGTACTCGTACACACAATGACATCTCCATATCAACTATCATATGCCATAACAGGACTTTTTGAGACAACTGGTGCATTTGTATTAATCTATATTGGACAAAATACCACCATATAAAATAAAACTATAAATACACGTTTTTATGAAAATAAATCGAAAAAGCAACGTCACTTCGCAAGTTCTCGCCAAAAAACACCATGACAATGACTTAATACTAATTTGAGTTTGACAGATGTCAATAAAGTAAAGAAGGATTGTTGTTTTTTTTAAAAAGGCTAAGGTACAGAGCCATACAGCCTTGTCTTATTTGATCATCTTCACTTAGGTTTTAGTACAATGGTAGCCGTTCTACTAAAACTTTTCATGGACTTCTTGAGACAACTTGAACACTATACACGTAATCATTGCATTTCACTGGTGCACTTGTATTGATCTTTATTGGACAAAATACCACCGATAATATTCAATAAAACTCAAAAAATACACTATTTTATGAAAAAAAAATGAAAACGCATCATCACTTCGCAAGTTCCCGCCAAAAAGTATTAAAATCAATTTTATTTGTAAACAAAAGAACATCATTAGTTTGGTTAAGTATGAGGCAGTATACGCAATCAAGCCAATGCCTCAACATAAGAAAAAAAAAATGAAAGGAAAATCCCGCCACAACCGCTGACGTAAACCGGGTAATTAATTATACAGAATCATTAATTTGTTACCCGGGTCTTTGTATTTTATTCCTCTTGTGTATTTATGTGTTTGTTTATATATTCTAGAAATTAGTTTCCTTAGTTGAAAGCATATTTTAAACTTAGGTTTTAATTTAGTTTCAATTTTAAGTTATTATAACATAGTGTAGAATAGTAGTTTATGATACTGTTGCATAATAGGGGTTATTAAATACGAGTGTGAGTTTAAGTAGTTTTCTTAATAGTATCACACGAGTTTTTAATACCTAATTATGTTCAGTATCATACAGTACTAAAGTACTGTAGTAGTTAGATAAATCTAAACTCATATAAATAATGTAATTTAAAGGTAAAAAGTATTTTGCAATTTAAAAAAAAAATAAAAATTTGCTATTTTTGTGTGACATTTTTGGTCAAAATGATATATGTAGGCCAAAATAATAAAATAAACAGACACAGTAATCATATACCTAATCAAATCCGTGTTGCCAACTCCCAAAAATTCTTACCTCTAAAGTTCAAGTCAAAAATTTGTCACATTGTCATCGTCAAATTGAATTGATACTGATTGATTATACTATTGATAGGTCCAAAGTGTACTTTAATAGAAAAAAAGTTATTTTATAGCATTATCTTGGGAACAACAACTGTACTATAATGAATCATTATACACGGGTGTGCCTAAAGTGGCTCATTAAAGTACTGATTTTGATTTCATAATAAGAACATTACGATATGAGAGTAGATAAACAATTTAATATACACAATTATCTTTAAAATACCTAGTAATGATTTTAATAATGTATAATTATTCAATAAATTTAAACTAAATACATGAATACCAAGCTAATACTTAAAATAACACTAAAATACTTATAAAATGTAAATAAATGTACATAACTCAATTTATGTTTAAAAAAACAACATACCTACTACAATTGCTGCTTAAAAAAAAATATAATATAACTACCATATTGTCAATAGGGTAGTTGACACTGTCAAAAATAAATGACCAAACACTAACCAATGCATAAAACATCTAAAAACACGTGGAAACAACAAATATGTTGTACATTTAATGCTTTTTATGATTTTTAATTAACAGTGGAACCACTAAGAGTAGATGATTTGATGCTGTGAAACTATGACGTCATAGTGTAATATTTCATACAAAATTCCATATAAACTATCGTTTTGACATTTATTAAAAAGTAGCTGATTTGATGTGTCAGTCAACTACCCTATTCACTGTTTCAGCGTATACTCAACCAAAATCAATAAATATTTCTCAAAATATTGTATTCACAAATTCAAAATGGCGGCGTCGTGTTAAATATTCCGATGTCTGTGATCCGACATGATACAGACGTTTGTTATACAGATTCATAACTAATTTGTAGTAGTCATTTAATATTTATTGCTTTTATAGGGTTTAAGGCGACGATATCCGAGAAATGATGATTCTAGATTACGTTTTTCTCGGGATTCTTTGTTGCAAGAGATTTGTAAAAAATATATGTTAAACTAGAGAATATATGACGGGGAATCGTTTTTTTTTAAATTGGGATATTAAATTAGTAAAGTCAGAAAAAAAACGTGAATATGCCCCTTTTTAAAACTAAGAATGCATTCTTCTCTTATTTGGGCCATCCAAATAACTTGAAAAATATTAATATACAATCTGAAATCCATTAGAAAGGGAATAGGTTTCTTACTTTTTTAAAAAGGCTTAGTTTTGCTAACAATCATAAAGAAGCTGTGTCTACGTCTAGAAGAGTACTTAAGTTTTTTAACCTCCTTAAAAAAGAAGGCGTAAGTTATGAACTGATTTTATTATTTTTTCGTTAGGTTCTGTATAGCTCCATTAATTTTATTCTCTTTGAAGTAGGTTTTACTCTTTTTTTTAAAGTTGATTATTTTATTACCCGACTGGCACAGGGGAATGTTTTGTACGTCCGTTCCTTTGTGACCTCCTGTAGCTAAAAGGCGCTATACCCATTTTGATGCATGATAATGTCGTTAGATTCATCTATATTGTGAGAGTGTCACTAAGTATATTAAAATTATCAAAAACCAAAATGGTGGATTTTTGGCGCTAAAAAAAATCTCGCTAACCTATAGAGCGGGGTGTCAAAATGAAGGGTTTTAAAAGTTGATTATGAAAATATAGGTATATACAAATTAATAATGAGAAATGATTAAAAAACTGTCACAAATATTTTTTCGTACGTTTTTTTAATTATTTAATTAAACGAATACACGAATTGTTTTATTAGTTTTAAATATATATAACTATCTCACTGCGACATTACCTTTATACCTACCTTGTGAAATAAATTAAAAAAAAATCAATAAAGTCCACAAATAAGCAATTATACATGTACTAGATTCTGCTCCGCGGTTTCACCCGCGTTCCCGAGGGATCTTATGTTTTCCCGGGATAAAAAGTATCCTATGTGTTATAAACTATCTGTGCTCCAAATTTCATCCAAATCCGTTCAGTAGTTTTTGCGTGAAAGAGTAACAAACATCCATCCATACTCACAAACTTTCGCATTTTTAATATAGCTTAAAAAATGTCTTCATATATAAATAATGTAAAGGTTTTATATCCCATATTTATTAAAGGGAATCCAAGAAACGCAATATCCGAACGAAAATATCTCGTTTCCTTCCACCGCGCCGCGTGGCGCCAAAACGTCTCCCACTAAACTTATGCCATTCGAAAACATCCTAAATTTAATATCGATAACATCTGAATTTCAACCTTAAACTCTAACAATTGGAGTTTATTTCAGATATCGCTATATACACTAATTCCTTGTCTATTAAAATATACATTTTAATACAAAGTTTTATTCACATCCAATCGAAAACCAAATATATTACCTCAACATAGAGTATAAAATACAATGCGCTATATGAATCTTGCAACATTTGAAAATGGAGAACAAAAATTAGCCTCACTCAAATTGAGAACGTAACGCAAACGAATAAGGTAAGCTTTCGAATGCGACATTGATGGAGTGCGTTCGAAATTAGAAATGGCAGGACGCATGCGCTTTCCCGCTCAAGCCTAGAGGAACCCAGGCTTTTCGCCAGTGTGAGTCGAGTCGGAGGCGAGTTGATACGCGGCTTGAATCGATTCCCGCGCTCTCCAACCACCTGTTAGCCCGCGATTTCTTTGTTTTGGGAGTCAAAGTGGTATTAGTCGATTATGTATTTATTTATACGAGTGAATAAATAGAGTCGTCGTAAAATGCAGCTGTTATTTGTGATGGCTGAGATTTAATTGATTGGGAAGGGCGAAGGAATTATAGAACAGTTTAATGTTTGTAGTTTGTGGGGATTCTATAATTTGCTATTAGCAAGCCCAATACGAAAATGTAAATTGCTCTTCGCGATCTTTTGTTAATTAGAAATATTAAACAAATATGATCTTTATTTTAACTTTATTTTGCTTCATGACATTAGCAGTATATTATTCTATGATACTAGAGAATATATTCAAAAATATTTACAAAAAATATGATAGAATTAAATTAAAACCACTTACCATTAGGAGGACCGCCTCCGCGGCGTGCTTGTCAACCTGTTAACATAAAAAACTATGAATTAAAAAATATATAAATTAATTTAAAAACATATTAGACGAAATATAACAAAATGATTTAACATAATTAAAACAGTATTTATTTTATCAAAAACCAAACAATTGTCCAATAATAAAAATATAATGTAGGTATTAGCAATTCGCAACGAATTGAAAAAATTAAATAGTTTCATTTTAGAAAGATTTACATCTAAAAAACAATAATAAAGTAAACGATGTTCGCTTAGATCTTTTAAACTACTCAACGGATTTTAATGCAGCTTTCAGCAATAGATAGAGTGATTCAAGAGGAAGGTTTATATGTATAATACATGCATATTATAGTACAGAAAAGCCGAGAAATTTAAAGATTTGTACACACTACACATGCGAAGCTGGGGCGGGTCGCTAGTATAAAATCTTCACCTTTAGCAAAGAATAAATAATATATAGGCTTTAGTTAGATTTTATTATTCAAGCCTCCTATACGTGAATGCATATTTTACATAATACACTTTACTCCTAGTATTAAAAATAAAACTAAAAGTATAAAAAACGTGCTTCGAACTACTGTCTAAATGGATTCTGCATTAAAAGGTAATTAATTTTTTTTAACTACGTTTTGTCCCGCGGTTTTCCCGTGTATCCGGGATTTTTATCCCTATGTTACTCTCCGGGCTATGACCTATCTGTATGTCAAATTTCAGCCCGATCCATCCAGTGGTTTGAGCTGTCCGCTTTCTATTTATACAAATTAACCTTCGTAACAAATACCAATTTCACGACTAAATTACTGAACCGATTTTGATGAATTTTGTCAAGAGATAGCTCGGACCCTGGAGATTATGACTCGGGAAATGATGGGCGAAGTCGATGGACACAGTTAGTAATATTTTACTTGCACATTTATATTTTAAATGTTTTACTTTCTTTATTGAAATAATATAATTATGTAATTTGAGTTTGAATCAGTAATGTATTATGTGTTATAAATCATATTTTTGTAAAGCCACTATTAATTACATTACGAATTCTATAGCAAAAATGCAAATCGATATTTTTATTATAGGGTAGTTGACTGACATATCAAATCAGCTACTTTTTAATAAACGTCAAAACGATAGTTTATATAGAATTTTGTATGAAATATTACACTATGACGTCATAGTTTCACAGCATCAAATCATCTACTCTTAGTGGTTCTACTGGTAATTAAAAATCATAAAAAGCATTAAATGTACAACATATTTGTTGTTTCCACGTGTTTTTAGATGTTTTATGCATTAGTTAGTGTTTGGTCATTTATTTTTGATAGTGTCAACTACCCTATTAGTCGATAAATCGATGTTACAAACAGCACTGCTTCTTTTTAATTATTTCAAGCTTCCACGATCGAACACTATTTAAAATTTTAAACTAGCTGTTCAAATCCTGTTGATTTTTAATTGAGATAATCGTACAAAAATGCCATCCAGAATTCTGACTCCCCCGGATTTCCCAAAAAAATTTTTTTTTCCAAACCTAGTCTTGACAAATTACAAACGCAACAAGAAAAGAATTAGTCAAATAGTTGGAGTCATACTGAAGTAATGCGTTTACATAAAAGGCTTTTACATATTATTTTTATTTAAGGCGATGATAGCTCAGTGGTAGTGACGTCGGATGCCGAGACGAAGGTCCCGGGTACGAATCCTACAATGAGCATGAGCTTTCGGTGAAGGAAAACATCGTGAGGAAACCATAGCACGGTGGTAGGGTACTTTGTAGTACCCGCCTGGCTGGCTACCACCATCAAGTTTATCTATCGCCAAGCACCTTTCGGTGTGTTCCGACAGCTGCACTTGTGAGCCAGTTCCCTTCTAGGCTTTGTGTGCTTACCATCATCGGCCACATCATCACTGACCACGTTGAGATTGTGGTCAAACAAACTATACATACCTAGTAAAAAAAAAAGAAAACGTAAAAACAAATTTTTAAATATGTAACTTAGCTTTTCAAAGAGAAAATAAAAATATTGTCCACTAGCTTCCGCCCCACGGTTTCATTCGCGTTCCCGACGGAATTTATGTTTTCCAATAACGGATAAAAAGTATCCTATATGTTATTCCAGGGTATGATCTATCTATGTGCCAAGTTTCATCCAAATCCGTTCAGTAGTTTTTACGTGAAAGAGTAACAAACATCCATACATCCTCACAAATTTATGTAGGATACAAATAATTTTGATTTTCAAAGAGATATAAAAATATCATGAATGTCGCAGATCGCAGATAAATAATCCCATTTACGGTAAAGTCTCTGTTAGAATCGAGCTTAGATAAGGGTGCCCGCAATCTCCCGTAATCCCGGGATACTACCTAAATAATAAAATCCCGGGATTCACCGATCATTTCACTGGTTTCCATTTTAGTCGGAATATTTATTACATGCAAATAATAAATTAGTAAACAGTCAATCCTATAGGCAATCAGGTAGTATTGGTAGAGAGGACCACTGGGATACAGGTTCTCTTCTTTCACTAATAGGAAGCTACATTATTCCTGAAGGTTATAGGCTACTTTTTATCCCGGGAACGCGAGTGAAACGCAGGGGACTGCAAAATCTTTACATAGTATAAAATGAAGTCGCTTCCGCTGTCTGTTCGCTTAGATCTTTTAAACTACTCAACGGATTTTAATGCAGTTTTCAGCAATAGATAGAGTGATTCAAGAGGAAGGTTTATATGTATAATACATGAATAATATAGTACAGAAAATTCGAGAAAAGCCGGGCGAAGCCGGGACGGGTCGCTATAGTCTATACTATCTACACTAATATTATAAAGAGGAAAGATTTGATTGTTTGTTTGTTTGCATTGAATAGGCTCCGAACTAACTGAACCGATTTGAAAAATTCTTTCACTAATAGGAAGCTACATTATTCCTGAAGGTTATAGGCTACTTTTTATCCCGGGAACGCGAGTGAAACCGCGCGGAACAGCTAGTTTCTTATAAAATATTTTTGTTAGTATAAAAAAGTAGTGTAGTAAAAAATCACATCGCAGCGGCACTTTCTTATAAACAATAAGTCAGACAGACGTATCTAGAAACATCTAGTCTGGTAATTAGTCGTTGATCCACGGCACAGCGCCGGCCATTGTCAGCAGTTGGCGACAGAGCCGTATTTAGGACACTTGTATAATGGCAAAGTCAATTAAGTTTAGGGCTTAGGCGGGCAATCATTAACTTCAAAGCTATTAAAGTTGAGAAGTTAAGGGTATATCTTCGGTTGGAGCGCGAAAAAAAAAAAATGAAAAGAAATTTTTTTTACTAATATACCTTGGAGGAATATGTTGATGATTTGTTTTGTTATTAATCAGTAAATATACTACCATTCTTGTCGCAAATAACATGTTGATAATTTACGACCTATAACTGAGCTGCAATTTGCAAAAAACGTGATAAAATTTGAATTTCGCGCTCCAACCGAACGTTCTCCCTTAAGGCGAAAAACTCAGATATTACCTACGTGAGCGAAGTTAGTGAAAATATTTTTTTGCCTTTTTTTTCATTTTCTATATTTATTAAACGCTTTAAAAAAATATTTATTTACGTACACATACACAAGATAAAAAGAAAAGACAAAACAAATACAAAGGCATAAAGGGACTGCTCATTTCTAATATGAGAGATAAACAAATACAACATATTCAAAAATAAAAACTACTAATGCGATTAAATGAAATGAATAGGTCACTGTCAAAAGGGTCAATTATTTTTAAAGGTTTACATTAAAAAAAATATGAGCATAGATAATGACAAAAAACAAGTTTATAGAGAAGACTAAAAGCTTTAGTTTAGCTTTAACTTTCTTTATAAATCGGCTGCCAAATAATTTTTTATGGTTTACCGGATATTTAGGTTTCCTTTTGCGAGCCAATTGATTAAACAATATTTTGTTTGCTTTGTACGACTTCGTGTCATTAAAGAAATAACTAAAATCAAAAATTTTAAGATACCCCCGAAACTCACTAGAAAATTGGTGATAATTTTCAAACGGCTGAGTGGATTTTCTTGAAACATAGCTAAAACAGTCTCGATTAAGTCACCTTTCAAACAAAAACACTAAATCAAAATCGGTCAGATCAGTCATCCGTTCAGAAGCCAAGAGGTCACAGACAGACACGCACACACACAGACAGATACATCAAACTTATAATGCGTAAATGATGATCCACAAAAAAATGAAGCCATGCTGATTTTCTTGCTGTAGTCTTCTCAGTGTAAGTGTATGTGGAACCGGTGGTAGAGTCTATTGTAATAATTGTGACTATCGACATTCATAAGTGCCTAAACAGAGCCTAAACTGAATAAATGAGTTTTTGATTTGACTTGATTTGATGTTCGCCCATGGGCTAAAGCTCCTGCCTGAGTACATCCCCGTCAGCCGCGTTATTGGCGCAGTCGGTGCGGCGCGGTTGGCGCAGTTTGCAGTTTTATTGGTGTTCCTGCAATCTGCAGTTTTCGCTCCATTTGTTCTCGGAGATAGACGCTGACAGTAATGTTCTCTTGGAATTACAATTTCTCTTTATTATTTCAAGAATCTTACGCTTTTAGCTGACATTAAGGGACGGAAACAAGCGAGACAGGAGAGCCGCAACTTTAGTAAATAATATGCTTTTATGTTATTTCAAAAAAAAACTAAGCTTTTTTCTAATGGATTTCAGAATGTATATTAATATTTTCAAGTTATTTGGATGTTCCAAATAAGAGGAAAATGGACTTAGTTTTAAAAGGGGCATATTGGTACCGATTCTGTTGTTTACGAACTTAACTAATATTAGACAAGTCACCTCTCATTCAAGTTAACCTTATTGAACAAAAGATAGAATATTTTTAATGCTGTCAGTTTAGTCCATGCCGTCGTAATGTAAATAGTCGTGACCAATATAGATCGCGCTTAAATTCACGTTGAAACATGTGATCGGATTAAACTGACAGGACTAAAATATCTTGCATCCCTTTCTTATATTTACTATTAGAAAGAAATATAGTGAGATTAAATTTATTTGGTTCGTAAACAACAGAATCGGCACCGTTCACGATTTTTTTCTGACGTTTTTCTGACGAAAAATCCTATTTTTTTTAAAAACTATTCCCCGTCACATATTCTCTAGTTTAACATATACCTATGTTTTTACTGTTTCAATGTGAAGTCACATCCTTAGGAAACAGTTTGTATGCGTACACGCCCTCCCGTATACTCCGTATCCATAGACCAAGGCAAGCCCTCAGCGAGCCGGATGACCCTATTACATTAGCTCAGATCGAAGCTGACGAAGCTCGTAAAAGTACACACAACCGATCACGCTACCGTCCTCGATGGCGAGGACCGCCGCGACGTCCCACTCAGTCTCGTCCCGTTCAAGCGGCCCGAGCTGCCTACAGTAATCCGACCGCCCCCAAGTAGTCGTAACTCGTACTAAGTCCTCCCCTTCCCCCGGTAACGCCCTGAGCCGAGGTTCGTACCCCATTCGGGGGTGCCCTCAGGCGTTGTTACCTAAATATTACCCGGCTGAGAGCCCTCTGCGCTCGCAGTCCAGTAGCGATTCGTCCAGTAGCAGGCCGACATCAGTATCTCACTTATTACCAGATTAAAAATTATTAAACTAATAGGAAGATACATTATCCCCGAAGGTTATATGCTACTTTTTATACCGGGAACGCGAGTGAATAGTATTATATAAAAAGAAATATGGATCCCTACGAAAACTAAGCCAATATGTAAAAAAATGACCTTTAAAAATACACTGAAAACATTATACTGTTTTTTATTCGGGTACAAAATTAAGTGTGGTTGCCAACATGTCGGCGTGAGAAAACATTAAGACTGCCCGTTTTTGTCTGTAAGTTGGCATTACCCATTAATGTCTCTCTTGCCAACATGTACTCGTAGAATGATAAGGAATAAGAATTACTCTGCCTGCTCGGTTTTTTTTTAAATTTTTCATAACGCGCTGGAGTGTTCTCAGTTTAAGGTGGAGGCGTCGGTTGGAGCGCGAAATTCAAATTTCATCACGTTTTTTGCAAATTGCAGCTTAGCCATAGGTCGTAAGTTATCGACATGTTATTTGCGAGAAGAATGGTAGTATATTTACTGATTAATAACAAAAGAAATCATCAACTTATTCCTCCCAGGTATATTACTGACATATACGACTATTTCGTAAAAATGTTACTAATATACTTTGGAGGAATTATCCCCATCCCCAACCACATTGTGGTTTTACATCCCCGCCATAATTACGGAGGTTCATATTTACTTGTATAGAATAAGATTAAATTATAACATCATACTCGTAAAATTACATATTATCTTTAAGTTTTTTTTTACAACAATGTCGGCATACAAGCATACGGCCCGCCTGGTGGTAAGCGGTTACCGTAGCCTATGGACGCTAGCGACACCCGGGACAGAGACTATATACTAATCCGCGCCCCGGGTACCGCTCCCTTCCCCCCACCCCGATGAGCTCTGGCGACCTCACTCATGCAGGAACACAACCAGGTTATTTGGCTGCGGTATTCTGTAAGGTGGAGGTACTTCCCCAGTCGAGCTGCCCTTCAGCTCTCTTAAGTTTTGCAAAAATAAAAATCCTCTTCCTGTTCAAATGTTTAAACAACATTTAATGAAATGATTCCGTGTAGTTTGCCTTTTCTTTCATGATTTCTGCCCTCGCCCCTATCGCAGATTTATTCTGTGCACTCGTGAAGCCTTATTCTGATTTGAAGATCATCAATAATCGTTTACTAATCAACAATAGAATTAGTTAATTATTTTTAATAAAAATATAATAATTTACTATTGGTTCCATAAATATGGCGAGAATGCAAAACCACATACTGTATAATAAGAAATTTTTAAGTAAAATTCGATTTTTTAAATTCTAATGTTTTAAATCGATTCATTGTTTAATATCGAATGAAATAATTTTATAGCAACAAAATCGATTCTTCTATTAATCGATCTCAGATCGCCAATCCTACTTTACTACCATGTTTTAATCTCCTATTTAATCTAATAGGAGATTAATAAATCTGAATCTCGGAAACGGCTCCAACGACTTTCATGGAATTTTAAGGCGATGATAGCTCAATGGTATGTGACGTCGAATGCCGAGACGAAGGTCACGGGTTCGAATCTTACAATGAGCTTGAGCTTTCGGTGAAGGAAAACATCGTGAGGAAACCATAGCACGGTGGTAGGATACTTTGTAGTACCCGCCTGGCTGGCTACCACCCTCAAGTTGAAAATCTGTCGCCAAGCACCTTTCGGTGTGTTCCGACAGCTGCACTTGAGAGCCAGTTCCCTTCTAGGCTTTGTGTGCTTACCATCATCACTGACCACGGTGAGATTGTGGTCAACACCAGGCCTATATAGGTACATAGTAACAAAATAATATGTACAAAAAATAGTATGCAAGGGGTTTCAGGGGCGATAAATCGATCTAGCTAGGTTTCATTTGTAGAAAACGTCGTTTAAAAAAAAACGAGTAAAGCTCTGTCATCCTATTTATTATCTATACTAATAATAAAGCTGGGGAGTTTGTTTGTTTGTACGCGCTAATCTCTGGTGTTACTGGTCCAATTCGAAAAATTCTTTCACTAATAGGAAGCTACATTATCCCCGAAGGTTATAGGCTACTTTTTATCCCGGGAACGCGAGTGAAGCCGCGGGGAACAGCTAGTAAATTATAAAGAGGAAAGATTTGATTGTTTGTTTGTTTGAATTGAATAGGCTCCGCAACTACTGAACCGATTTGAAAAATTCTTTCACTAATAGGAAGCTACATTATCCCCGAAGGTTATAGGCTACTTTTGATCCCGGGAACGCGAGTGAAACCGCGCGGAACAGCTAGTTTTAAATATAATAATACCGACCGTTCATAATGGTATGACGCTACCGATCCCCAGAGCTCCAAACAGCGCAACTCATTTTTGAAACATAACTGTATATAAGTGACAAAACTTTTGTCCCCAAAGTTTGGTGCCTTGTTCCACTGGGGACAGTTGCCAGCCACAGCTTAATATAATGCAGCTGTGGTAGTCATTTTATTGCGTTTAAAGTTTTTTCTTGAATTTATGTCTATTTATTTAATTGACTCATTTTTATATAAAAAGAAACCACAGGCATAATTTTTTTTTTTTTTACTACGTATAGGCCTGTGTTTGATCACAATCTCACCATGGCAGTGATGATGTGGCCGATGATGGTAAGCACACAATGCCTAGAAAGGAACTGGCTCTCAAGTGCCGCTGTCGGAACACACCGAAAGGTGCTTGGCGACAGATTTTCAACTTGAGGGTGGTAGCCAGCCAGGCGGGTACTACAAAGTAGCCTACCACCGTGCTATGGTTTCCTCACGATGTTTTCCTTCACCGAAAGCTCAAGCTCATTGTAGGATTCGAACCCGGGACCTTCGTCTCGGCATCCAACGTCTCTACCACTGAGCTATCATCGCCTTGAATTTTTAATTACCTATATAAGCAATATTTTTGACCAATATCACAGAAATAGCTTCGCAATACAGTTCATGTATTTAATTTATGATTCAGTATATTATGGATATACTATATTACAAGAATGGTGGTATATTTACTGATTAATAACAAAAGAAATCATCAACATATGTCACGGAGTTAAATTTGTTGTAAAAAGTCACGTTTTCATAAAATATTAAATATTATGTCACAAATATACCTTGGAGGAATATGTTGATGATTTCTTTTGTTATTAATCAGTAAATATACTACCATTCTTATCGCAAATAACATGTTGATAACTTACGACTTGTAACTGAGCTGCAATTTGCAAAAAACGTGATAAAATTTGTATTTCGCGCTCCAACCGACGCCTCCACCTTAAGACAATTATGACACTGTTGCGTGATGCCCAGAATAGGATGAACCTTATTGCAATGTCATATGGTTCATTTTCATATCTCTCCGGTTACTGTTATCCGCACCAAGTTACAACCTAAATAGTGTATTCACGTATAAACAAGTAATTATCGAAACGCAATATTTCATGAAAAGTGTAGAAAAATCATAAATCATGTAATATTTATCGGGGTATTTGTCGATGCCGGCACTGGCTCGATACGGCACGATTTATGCCGCTTGATGCATTATTGCCGTATTGTGCTTCAATATATCCCGTATTTATTTTATGAAAATACGGTTCGTTAACTTTTTCATTATTTCGTTGGAGTTTGCAAAAAAAACTGACTGAAATTAAATTTTATTGTAAGTTCTCTCGTTTTAATTTTTTTTTGTTCACGTTTTTTTTTGTTGTTTATGAACCGATTTTAATAATTATTTTTGATTTTATTGTTTTTAACTCATGTAGGTTTAAGTTGGAGACGAAATAAACATTCATTTATTTTTTCTATATAGCATAAATAATACAGCTGATTAAATATTACCTACTTAAAACTGTTAGTTGTTTTTTTAGAGATTTACACAGTAAAAGTTTTTCATATTGATGAGTAGGTGTATTTCACACTATCTTTTCCCCGCGGCTTCACTCGCGTTCCCGGATTAAAAAGTAGCCTATAACCTTCGGGGATAATGTAGCTTCCTATTAGTGAAAGAATTTTTCTAATCCGACTAATAGATCCAGAGATTAGCGCCTTCAAACAAACAAGCTTTTCAGGTTTAACTATATCTATCTATACTAATAATAAAGCTGAAGGGTTTGTTTGTTTGTACGCGCTAATCTCCGGAGTTACTGGTCCGATTCGAAAAATAATTTCACTAATAGGAAGCTACATTATCTCCGAAGGTTATAGGCAACTTTATCCCGGGAACGCGAGTGAAACCACTGGGAACAGCTAGTTATTAATATAGATAACCTGTATAAATAGAAATTTTATACAGCTGTATTATAGAAGCTGTGTACAAAAATAAAAATGAGAAAGAAACTCCAAACATTTGGTGCAAAAAGTTTGTCGATTGTTTTTAATACAGTTGTGGGTAGTTGCTTGTCCCGCGGTTTTGGCTGCAGTGGGTATAATGAGATTTTTTATGTTAGAAGCTTGAGCAGGCAGGCGGTCCATCTGATGGTAAGTGGTTACCGTCGATTATTGCCGTTTGGAATATCATAAGTAATTGCCAATGTGTTGCCGACCTGTTACAATGCCGAGAAGGCAACTGGCTCTCAAGTGCAGCTGTCGAAAGCTTCTAGGCTTTGTGTGTGCACCACCTTCGGCCACATCAGTGTTTTAATTTTCTGAAATCACGGAAAAAAAATGATAAACAACATTTATTTTTTATGTACAGAATACTAAGTAAAAACTTAAATAAATAAAAACTAAACTAAATATTCAAACTAAACTACAAAAAAGCTATACTAAATAAATAAAAACTAAACTAAATATTCAAACTAAACTACAAAAAAGCTATACTAAATAAATAAAAACTAAACTAAATATTCAAACTAAACTACAAAAAAGCTATACTAAATAAATAAAAACTAAACTAAATATTCAAACTAAACTACAAAAAAGCTATACTAAATAAATAAAAACTAAACTAAACTAAATAACTTCAAATTCCAAAAATGACCTGCTTCAAAATGTGACATGGTACCCCTGCACTAGCGGCGCTGCCTCGCTGAATGATCAGACTTAGCCTCTGGGCAAAAGTCCCTGGCTCTCAGATCCCCAGAGGCCAAGATCAAACGCTTGCCTATGTCTAGATTGGTCAAAATATATGAAAAATTTCAGGGTTGTATAAATAGTAATATTTGTTCATAATGATGACAACAATAATCCTTGAAAATGTTATCTACTAATCTATACTAATAAAAAAGCTGAAAAGTTTGTTTGTTTGCACGCGCTAATCTCTGGAGTTACTGGTCCGATTCCAAAAATTCTTTCCCTTTTTTTTACTATGTATAGGCCTGTGTTTGACCACAATCTCACCGTGGTCAGTGATGATGTGGCCGATGATGGTAAGCACACAAAGCCTAGAAAGGAACTGGCTCTCAACTGTCGCCGACGGAACACACCGAAAGGTGCTTGGCGACAGATTTTCAACTTGAGGGTGGTAGCCAGCCAGGCGGGTACTACAAAGTACCCTACCACCGTGCTATAGTTTCCTTCACCGAAAGCTCATGCTCATTGTAGGATTCGAACCCGGGACCTTCGTCTCGGCATCCGACGACACTACCACTGAGCTATCATCGCCTTAATAGGAAGCTACATTATTCCCGAAGGTTATAGGCTACTTTTTATCTCAACGCGAGTGAAGCCGCAGGGAACAGCTAGCTTTTTCAAAAGAGTTTTTAAATAAAGCACTCAACATATTGCCTATCAATAATTCAAGCGGGATTTATAATAAATGTAGCAGCAATGTCCGGACCGAGTGTCCGGACTCTGTCCGGGTGTCCGGTGCTGTCAAACGTGTCCGGATGTCCGAGTGTTATTGAATTAAGACTTTACGAAACTATTGTATCTTGTTCTTTAGGGATATCCCCTACTGTTTGTTACTCGAAGTTGTTACTCGTTTGAATTGGAGTGAGTTTATTTAAAACTAATTTCTAAATAATAATAAATATTATAAAGAGGAAAGATTTGATTGTTTGTTTGTATGTTTGTTTGTTTGCATTGAATAGGCTCCGAAAGGAAGCTACATTATTCCTGAAGGTTATAGGCTACTTTTTATCCCTGGAACGCGAGTGAAACTGCGCGGAACAGTTGTATTCTAAATAAACTCACTTGAAAATTAATAATCTTATCGTAATAAAATATTAGTAACATTTTCATGAAATAGTCGTATAGGAAACAACTTAGTGATAGTTTTTTTTCTCGCAACTATTGACTGGGTAGCGTCGCGTATGTATCATTTACCTATAATTAATATCTAGCTAGTATTATCAACCAATTGCATGTGAGTGCAGTACCTACTGAATTATTATATTCATTATTTTTAATTTTTAATCAATTAGTATAGTGTATAGATGACGCTCTGTGTTTATGCGTATAGGATCTGCAGTTTTATTTTATTTTTCTTATTATTATAACTTCTTCTATTATGTAAATCTATTAGTGGAGACTTATTAATGACTTCTGTGTTTTATATTTAAGAGCTATATTGTACCTTAAAGTCGATAGTCTTCCAAAAAATAAATAAATAAATAAAAATAAATATGTCAGTCATATACCTTGGAGGAAAATGTTGATGATTTCTTTTGTTATTAATCAGTAAATATACTACCATTCTTGTCGCGAATAACATGTTGATAACTTACGACTTATAACTGAGCTGCAATTAGCAAAAAACGTGATAAAATTTGAATTTAACGCCCCAAACGAACGTTTACCCTTAAGAATTATTGTTAGACAGGCGAGTAAACAGTGAATATCATAAGGTAGTGGTTACAAAGCGCACGTTGAATTATAAAGGCGGTACTTAGAGCGGTGCCGCCGCGATACCGACACTTGGTGTGTAGGTGCCATTACGTATTTATTTTATTCCTTCTCTAGAGACATTGTAAAGTGCAATTTACATGATGTTTTAAGATTAAACGTCACTTTTAGAGGTGGAAATGGAGAGTAATATTTTACTTTAGAATTGTTCATGACTTGGTTTGGGGGCTGCTTTCTACTGAAGGGTTATGGTCAAATTCAAGTTTTTTTTTAATTACTAAAAATGTAAAGAAACCCCCGAAATTTACTAGAAAATTGGTGATAACTTCCAAACGAAGGCGATGATTGCTCAGTGGTAGTGACGTCGGATGCCGAGACGAAGGTCCCGGCTTCGAATCCTATAATGAGCTTGAGCTTTCGGTGAAGGAAAACATCGTGAGGAAACCATAGGACGGTGGTAGGGTACTTTGTAGTAGGTACCCGCCTATCTGGCTACCACCCTCATGTTGAAAATCTGTCACCAAGCACCTTTCGGTGTATTCCGACAGCTGTTCCTTTCTAGGCTGTTATCACGGTGAGATTGTGGTCAAACACAGGCCTCTACATAGTAAAAAAAAAAAAAAAAACATCTGAGCGGATTTTCCTGAAACATAGTTAAGAATACTCTCGATTAAGACTAGATTCAAACAAAAAAAAAAAACAGTTATCATCATATGATAGTACCGCAGATATTTTTCGCTAACTTCAAAACAATGTCAGATTAGAGTTCTTGTAAAGTAGTTTTATAGTTTTTGTGGTTCTGAAGGCGGTTCTTTTTTTGTAAAAAGTATTATATTTTTTTATATTTAGTTTGCGATTTTCCAAGGATCTCATCATCAGATCCTGTCTTGATAATAATGAGACCACCTCAGGATACTTTTTCGAATGAAAAAACAATAGGGTAGTTGACTGACATATCAAATCACCTACTTTTAAATAAATGTCAAAACGATAGTTTATATGGAAATTTGTATGAAATATTACACTATGACGTCATAGTTTCACAGCAAATTCAAAAGTGTCTTTATTAAATGAACTCATTGCAAGTATTTTTAATCGTCAAATTTGTAAAAATAAAAAATATGTATTATAAAAATAAACTATAGAAAATAAAATAAAATATTAAAATTAACAATATGACAATAATAATAACAATAAATAGCACGTGAAGCGAACAACTCATTGAAATGCGTTCTTGTCCTCTATAAAATCAGAAACTTTATAGTACCCTTGTTTGTACAACTTATCTTTAATTAGCGTTTTAAATTTTAACACGGACAATTCTTGAATTTCTTTGGGTACTTTGTTAAAGAAGCATATACATTGCCCCTTAAAAGAATCCCTAACTTTGCTCAAACGAGTTACAGGTATAGCAAGTTTATCCTTATTTCTAGTGTTTAAACTATGAGTGTCGCTATTTTTGGGAAAGTTATGAATGTTTTTTCGAACATAAATTAAGTTTTCATATATGTACTGTGACGACACTGTCATTATATTTATAGTTTTAAATTTATTTCGTAGGGAGTCTCTGGGACTTAAATTATATATAGCGCGAATAGCCCTCTTCTGCAGAATAAAAATTCTATTGATGTCGGCACCGCTACCCCAAAGGAGGATGCCGTAAGACATCAAACTATGATCAAATAAATAGCATCAAATCATCTACTCTTAGTGGTTCCACTGGTAATTAAAAATCATAAAAAGCATTAAATGTACAACATATTTGATGTTTCCGCGTGTTTTCAGATGTTTTATGCATTGGTTAGTGTTTGGTCATTTATTTTTGACACTGTCAACTACCCTATTATTAAAATCAGTCAATTAATAATTATTGGCAGAGATATCGGTGAACATAAAAAAAATCCGTACAGTCAAACATAGAACCTCCACTTTCTAGAAGTCGGCTAAAACTAACCCTAAAATGACTAGGTAACAAAAGTCAATAATATTTTCGTGCGTTATTTTGGTGACATCTCGATCTGGGACACAAGACGGTTTGAATTATATATGCGGTACTCAGAGCGGTAACGCTGCGATCCACACACGTGGTGTGTTGGGGCCATTATGTATTTATTTTATTCCTTCTCTAGAGACATTGTAAAACTCTTTACGAGTTAAGTCTTAAATAAACTCAAAATAGTAAATGTATTACAGTATTTACGTTGTGACGTGGTGCGGGTGACGGTAGCCAGAGAGATATGAAAATGATCCATATGACATTGCAATAAGGGTCATCTGAATCTATATATAGGATGCTCATCATTTCTCGGATATCGTCGCGTCAAGGTGAAACGTTCGGTTGGAGCGTTAAATTAAAATTTTATCACGTTTTTTGCTAATTGCAGCTCAGTTATAGGTCGTAAGTTATCAACATGTTATTTGCGACAAGAATGGTAGTATATTTACTGATTAACAACATATTCCTCCAAGGTATATTAGTAACATTTTCATGAAATAGTCTTATATGTATAGAATTTAACGCTCCAACCAAACGTTTCACCTTAAGCAGGTGAACTTTATTGCTAAGAGAAAAATATTATTTTCATATCACTCTGGCTTCTGTCACCCGTACCAACTAAGAACGTAAAGAGTATGTACATAAATAATTTTCTTTGACTTTCCGCCCCGCGGTTTCACCCGAGATCCCCTATTTTACCCCACTTATAAGTGGTTTCTCGAATAGCTCTTTCTTAGTGGATATCACATTTTAATATGTTCATATTTTGTGGGATTTTAGATAACTAATAGACTCAGGCGTGACCTTGCGGAAATCCATTGTAAGATTAGATGGAAGACAAATATTTAGTAACTAATTCCGCTGGATATATCCTTCTCTGTCAAGTCCAAAACAAAGGAACTTAACAGGAATTTTAGATTCTCAATTCGGTTGTTTAACTTTTTTGCTTATGAATTTTAAGAAGATTATTTTTTTACTATAAAGTCTGCAAAGAAGTTACTCTGCTTTCTTTGAGATCAGATAACCGTGTAAATATCCATGGATATCACCTTAGAGTGTTCATCATCTGTACCCAGCCCCATCACTCCCGGGGCCGAGCTATCTACATTAATAAAGTGAAGGCGCGCGCCGCATCGATCACCAGTATAAATAAACTCAGAACCGCCTATACAGGCTGATTATGTTGGGTATATCAGGCTATCTATCTATCTGTATCTGTATCTACTTATACTAATAATAAAGCTGAATAGTTTGTTTCTCCGTAGTGGTCCGATTTGAAAAATTCTTACAATAATAGGGAGCTACATTATTCCTGAAGGTTATAGGCTACTTTTTATCTCGGGAACGCGAGTGGAACCGCGGGGAACAGTTAGTTTTTTTATAAAACAAAATCTTCAAGCCCGTCTGGTGTTATGTGGTAACTTCCTATAAATTATTTTTTTTATTACAGAACCCAATGCAAAAAAAATAATTAAAAATAGTTCATAAAAAAAAACCATCAAAGCCGAATTGAGAACCTCCTCCTTTTTTAAGGAGGTTAAAAACTCTTATAAGATCACTTCGTTGTCTGTCCGTATCTCAATACGCTTTTTATCAGGCACGCGTAGTACTGTCAAGTTGAAATGAATATCAAATACTACAAAAAAATCAATCTTCTATGTCAACGCAATAAAAAACTACGGCATTTTATTTCGCATATTTTGCAAATAAATCCAAACCACACTAGGTTTACTTTCCGTCGACAGTATACAGATACCTAATATATAAAAAACATCCTGTATGTTCCATATCTAATACTTGTCTGCCGGTGGGTCTGTTTTTGTGTCACTAGGGAAAAACAATTTCTACAGGTTAAAGGGTATTATGTTCACTAATATTATAAAGAGAAAATATTTGTTTTTTTGTATGTATAAGCGATATCCTACTTCCTATTTGTGTGTGTGACTTCTTTACGCTCAAACGGCTGGACCAATTTTGATGAAATTTGATATGGAGGTAGCTGACACGATGGATTAACACAGGCTACTTTTTATCCCTCGGGAACGCGGGTGAAATCGCGAGGCGGAAGCTAGTAATATTATACATATATAAAAAAACTGTTTGTATACTGTAACTGTGTGTGAACCACTGAACCGATCGCGATGAAATTTGGCACACAGTTAGCCTATGATATGTAAGAGGACATAATACTATTTTTTATCTCGATAACGCGGGTGAAAGCGCGGGGAACAGCAGCAATAAATTAAAAAAATACTAGATCGAATTCTTTCACTCGTATATTATCATTAAATCTCCAATAATGTAACCACGCTATGGAATCGGCCATGCAAGTCGGAACGCTACAACATCTCAAGTAATTTAAGACTCAATTACAATGTAATAGAGTTTTAATAAGTATTTTAACGTCATGTCATACAATGGTGCCGATTCTGTTGTTTACGAACTAAAATAAATTTAATCTTACTATATCTCTTTCTAATAGTAAATATAAGAAAGGGATGCAAGATATTTTAGTCCTGTCAGTTTAATCCGATCACACATTTCAACGTGAATTTAAGCGCGATCTTTATTGGTCACGACTATTTACCCGTACATTACGACGGCATGGATTAAACTGACAGCATTAAAAATGTTCTATCTTTTTTCAATAAGGTTAATATGAAAGAGAGGTGACTTGTCTAATATTAGTTAAGTTCGTGAACAACAGAATCGGCACCACTATCTCAAGTGATTTTAGTGTCAATTAGAATGGAATAGAGTTTTAATTGTAATTTTATTTTATTTTTATTTATTTCATAAGATTCACAGCAAAGCCAAAATTGAATCACATTATATAATCTTAAGTTAATAGATTTTATACAGAGGCTAGGTACGGTAGGTTAGTCGACTTATATAGAAACAATAATTAAAATAATTCGAGCTTCACAGAAATTAACAAAATAATTATTAAAAATAAAATTTAAAAAACTAAAAAAATTAAATAAATTAAACTATAAAACTAAACTAAATAACAGGTCGCGGTAATGACAAAAGATATGTAATTTGAGGTTATGTCAAGCGTAAGCGTTCCTTTGATTTGTTCCATCGATTCCTATCTGTACTTTAGTACTATTTAATAATCTGTGAATGCAATTCAAGGTGTGAAAAAAATCCCTATCGCGGTTGAAACTGTGATGCGGAAAGCTGGGTAAAAAAACCAGTCAAAGGCTCAGAGCCATACAGCCTTGTAATATTTTTTTAATATGTGATATTGTATCTTACGTCTGATGCCTAAAGCGAAAAAAAATAATGTTTTTTATCTTCTGTTTATAAGTAACCCTCAATAAAATACAGTACGTAAATACTCGAAACATAATATTTTATGTAGAAATGATGACACCGAAATGGACTTCTATGTTTAATAACCGGATCGATCTGTTCCGGCCGCGTCCGGTCCGGACGGTGTTCCAGTTAGATGCATTTAGACGGAATTTATAACTATTGCTAAATAGTCTAGTAGGTTTGTTTATGTAGACAGATATGTTGAAAGTTTTGTGATATTTTGTACATTTTTATGTATAGTATATAGTAAAATTTTCATGAAATAGTCGTATATGTCAGTAATATACCTTGGAAGAATATGATGATGATTTATTTTGTTATTAATCAGTAAATATACTACCATTCTTGTCGCAAATAACATGTTGATAACTTACGACCTATAACTAAGCTGCAATTAGCAAAAAACGTGATAAAATTTGAATTTAACGATCCAACCGAAGCCTCCACCTTAAAGTTATGTATGTACTAATTAAATTAACTGTCAAACTCACATTGGTCTTGACAATATGCGTAGAACCTAGGGCACTCAACATGGGCTACATCCTCCCGGGGTACGAAATGCGGGTAGCACTTGAGAAAAAATTGAGCCAACAGACGTGCGTTCAGCGCGGTAACACCGTCACGACTAGCGAGCCGGCGCAGGCGCACTAGTGAGTCCACACTACGATAAATAAGTTAGATTTTAATCGATATTTCGAGAATTTATTTATGTTTATTTTAGTGAAATTTATTTTTTTGTTCTAAATAATTTTTAAAAGTAATAAAGATTATCTATCTAATACCTTTAAACGAGCAATTCTCTAAACGAAACGGCTCTAACGATTTTCATGTAATTTGGTATGCAGGGGGAGGGGGGGGGGCGATAAATCGATCTAGCTAGGTTTCATTTACCAAAGAAAACACGATTTACCAAAAAAAAAAACATCCAGGTACTATATGTTTAAAGGCGATAATAGCTCAGTGGTAGTGACGTCGAATGTCGAGACGAAGATCGCAGGTTTGAATCGTACAATGATCTTGAGCTCAAGGTGAAGGAAACCATAGCACGGTGGTAGAATATTTTGTAGTACTGTCCTGGCTACCACCCTCAAGTTGAAAATCTGTCGCCAAGCACCTTTCGGTGTGTTCCGACAGCTGCATTTAGAGCCAGTTCCCTTCTAGGCAGTGTGCTTACCACCATCGGCCACATCATCACTGACCACGATGAGACTATGCTCAAGCATAGACAAGTAATTATTCTCTGTGCTATGTCGATAATGAGACCGATATCACAACTCTAAAAACATGTCGGTAGTTTTGAAATAAAGTGACAATCAAAAAAGTAAAAATTAACTTTGGCTTTGAGCTATGTTATTGTAGTCAATCGAAAGAAGGAAATTTTGCGGTTCCAAAGATACAAATAACACGTATTTTGGTTCAGTATGAAGCTTACACGAACATAAAATAATTTTGACAGTTCACCACGGGCTCACCGGTATTTTGGATTACAATTAATCTATCTATACTAATAATAAAGCTGAAGAGTTTGTTTGTTTGAACGCGCTAATCTCCGGAGTTACTGGTCCGATTTGAAAAATTATTTCACTAATAGGAAGATATATTATTTCCCGGGCGATGATAGCTCAGTGGTAGTGACGTCGTATGCCGAGACGAAGGTCCCGGGTTCGTATCCTACAATGAACTTGAGCTTTCGGTGAAGGAAAACATCGTGAGGAAACCATAGCTTGGTGGTAGGGTAGTACCCGTCTGGCTGGCTACCACCCTCAAGTTGAAATTCTGTCGCCAAGCACCTATCGGTGTGTTCCGACAGCTGCACTCGAGAGCCAGTTCCTTTCTAGGCTCTGTGTGCTTACCATCATCGGCCGCATCATCACTGACCACGGTGAGATTGTGGTCAAACACAGGC
Source organism: Tethea ocularis (assembly GCA_963555595.1). Classification (NCBI taxonomy): domain Eukaryota; kingdom Metazoa; phylum Arthropoda; class Insecta; order Lepidoptera; family Drepanidae; genus Tethea; species Tethea ocularis. The sequence goes on from OY741986.1 coordinate 5,270,088, forward strand.
CTATACATAGTAAAAAAAACTGTCGGGAAATAGCTATTATAATACGGCCCATCTGATGGTAAGCGGTTGGGGTTACACTCTTTTTGAAGAATCCCATGACGCTCATGTAGCTCTTAGAAGTTTGTGAAATACTGCATAAGGAATAATAAACCAGTAGACCAAATATTTTTTTTTAAAGTTTTTGTGTCGTCACACGCAGCCCACGAGAGAAATGGGTAAGTGAGGGGTCATAGTGGAGAGCGTTTTGAGAGAGCGGGCGAGCGTATAAAATTGTATTTTTTAAGGACTTTTTAACCTCCTTAAAAATAAGGAGGAGGTTCTCAAGCTCCAAGGTGGTCCCATATTAATTTTATTGATTTTGAGGTTTTACTCTTTTTTAACCCCCGGGGTTACCGACGCAAAAACGACGGGGTGTTATAAGTTTGCCGTATCTGTCTGTGTGTGTGTCTGTCTGTTGGCTCATAGATCCTGAACGGATGGACTGATTTTGATTTAGTATTTTTTTCTTTGAAACTTAGCTATGTTTCAAGAAAATCAGCTCAGCCGTTTGAAAATTATCACCAATTTTCTAGTGAGTTCCTTTAAATTTTTAATCTTTTTTAAAATTGTTTTTTTGCAAACTAAATTATTTTTAATCATGTCACATATCTTTCTTACAAATATTATTGAAGGATAGTGGTGCCGATTCTGTTGTTTACGAACTTAACTAATATTAGTCAAGTCTCTCTTTCATGTTAACCTTATTGAACAAAAGATAGAACATTTTTAATGCTGTCAGTTTAATCCATACCGTCGTAATGTACGGGTAAATAGTCATGACCAATAAAGATCGCGCTTACATTCACGTTGAAATGTGTGATCGGACTAAACTAACAGGACTAAAATATCTTGCATCCTTTTCTTATATATACTATTAGAAAGAGGTTAAGTGAGATTAAATTTATTTAGTTCGTAAACAACAGAATCGGCACCAATAGATATTTTAAGCTGTCAAAATTACTCTATGTAATCGTTATTTACGCTCTGTTCGACACTCAGTCCGCATCCTGAGTGATATATTATTCTTTTTAATTAACGCTCAGCCGCTAATCCTGGGGGATGGCGCGAGCGAGTCCGGGGATACACTTGTTAAGACAAGCTATTTATTATTTATATATATTTATTTTATTTCAAAGAAAGAAGCCTTGCTAAGTTTGTTGCCGGAGTGTTCTCGGTTTTAGGGTTTCCACTGACGCGGTGCTGGGCATCATGAATTGGTAAATCACACTGTTTGCACTTATGCGGAGTGGAGATTTCGAGCACTGTGATTGACCAATTCTCTGTCCGTTACGCTCCACTCCACCCACACCGCATCAGTGGAAACGCATCCTAATTCCTAAGGGAACTGGTGCGGTGGTAGAGTCTATAGCAACTTTCAAAAAGCCTTATCAGGGCCTAAACTGGATGAATTCGAATTTTATTTAAGAACTAACTTTCCGCCCGTGGCTTCACGCGCCATACCCTATTCTACCCCCTTAGGAGGTTGAATTTTCAAAAATCCTTTCTTAGCGGATGCGTACGTCATAATAGTTATCTGTATGCCAAATTTCAGTTCGATCCGTCCAGCGGTTCGTCCGTCCAGCTGTGAATGTTGGCAAAACAAATCACCAGTAAATTTAGATAGCTTTCCATTTTTAGAAAAAGAGATCGAGATTAAATTTGTTTAACAGAATCGAAGCCAATAGGACAAAACTATTTTAGGTTGCAAATAGGATCACCACCTTTATCGTAGTAACTTCTACTTTAACATATGCACTCAGGGCTTAAATTTAAACACTCCTTGAACTGTGAAACCAAACCAAATACCTCGTCCATAAATCATTCAATGTTAACTGCTTTAATATTAATATGTAGTCAATCTAACCCGTGACTCGTAAGTCAGGAGTATATGCTCGCGCGTCAACGAGCCCGAGCGCTGAGTACTCCACGCGAATAGGGTTACCATATCTAGGCTAGTTTACGTGTCCGGCTTTTTGGATTTCCGTCTGAACTTTATTTCATCTATATCTGTACTAATAATAAAGCTGAAGAGTTTGTTTGTTTGAAAAAAAAAAATCACTAATAGAAAGCTACTTCGCCGAAGGTTATAAGCTACTTTCTATCCCGGGAACGTGAGTGAAACCGCGGGGAACGGCTAGCTTAAGATATCCAACAGCAGAAAAAAGTTACTTCTTATAAAGTTACAGTGTGAATCTTGTGTCGCCTTTCATTTGATAAACACAAACTTTCGACTTGAATTTAATGTAGTTCCTCTGGTGTTTAAAATCGGTCCATGGTGCACATTTTGGAAACACGTACAAGTTTTAGTAATTTTGATTTTATAAGTGTTTTTTTTAAATCTTTTTTCGTTTGATCATAATCACCGTAATCCGGGCATCACGCAACATTACATTATTGTATGTTACTCTGTTTTTACTTTTTTTTGTTCAATGTATTATACTGTATGTCATAATGTAATGTTGTGTGTTGTCTAGAATAAATGTTATTTCTTTCTTTCTTTCTTTAATCAGTAATAATGTAACCGATGAATTTGAGTCCTACAAAGAGCTTTCTGTGAAGGAAACCATAGTACCGTGGTAGGGTACTTTGTAGTGTCCGCCTGGTACTACCACCCTAAAGTAGAAAATCTGTCACCTTCCGGTGTGTTCCGACAGCTGCACTTGACAGCCAGTTTCCTTGTAGACTTTGTGTGCTTGCTTACCACCATCAGCCACATCATCACTGACCACGGTGAAATTGTGGTCAAACACAGGCCTATAGTACATAGTAAAAGGAAGCCATACATTTTTCAAATTAACGAAAAATAAAAATAGTTTCACAAACGTCCGGCTTTTACCTCGGCTTTTATTATCAAATGGTCACCCTACACGCGAGTGTTCTACTTACGGCTTTAATATTTAAATTCCCGAGTGGCGTTCGATGTCGGAGCGCTGATGCCGCCGCGCCGCGATACGAGCGTCATGTATTTTAATTAAGGAACTTTACTCGTCAAAAGGTTTGCTTTAATCTGGCTGGATGTCAATTTATTTTTTCATTTCTAACCTCCTTCGATAAAAATCAATCAATCAAAATCAAAAGTCATTTATTCAGTTTAGGCCCTAATAAGGCACTTATGAATGTCAAAAGTTATAGTTTGACAATAGACTCTACTACCGGTTCGGAATACACTTGAACTGAGAAGACTCCGGCAAGATAAAAAGGAGGAGGTCAATTTGGTGTTTTTGTTATGCTTGTTCATGCATAAGTTTTTTGCTTATGAACCGATTTTAATGATTCTTTTTGTGTTGGGTTCAGTCTTCGATGAACAATATCATAGATTTCGGGTCGGCGCAAAAAATCCGTCTCGGTAAATAACAGCTCACTAGAGAAGTGAGCTCTTATTTTGTTTATGATCGTAAGTATTAGATAATATTTTGAAGATTTCTGACTTTGTAATTAGGTTGAACTTAAAACTGTTTTAAAACATTTCTTCAAACAAATGCAGGTGTAAAAGTATATATTCACGCGGACAGCATTTAGCTTGGATTTTGTACATGACCAGATATCTATGATATTGTTGATCGAAGTTGGGTTCAGTATATCTCCAAAATGGTTCCATATTTTAATGACTTTGAAGGAGGTTTTACTCTGTTTTAAGCTAATTACTATATACCCGCCTGGCTGGCTACCACCCTCAAGTTGAAAATCTGTCGCCGAGCGCGAACACACTGGGTGTTCTGGCAAGTGTACTTGAGAGCGTGCCTTCCTAGCTTTGTTGCATTGGCGACGGTTACCACTTACCATCAGGTAGACCGCCTGTCTTCTTGTCAAAATCTTTTTGCTGAACCTAACATACGAGCTAGTATTAAACGATAGGGTAGTTGACTGACACATCAAATCAGCAACTTTTTAATAAAAGTCAAAACGATAGTTTATAAGGAATTTTGGATGAAATATTACATTATGACGTCATAATTTCACAGCATCAAATCATCTACTCTTTGTGGTTCCACTGGTAATTAAAAATCATAAAAAGCATTAAATGTACAACATATTTGATATTTCCACGTGTTTTTATATGTTTTATGCATTGGTTAGTGTTTGGTCATTTATTTTTGACAGTGTCAACTACCCTATTATTTGAATGATTCAGTCTATCCGTCCACATCCATCTCCTCTGGAATTTGAAACCGATTATAAAATATGTTTTTGATGTCATGATTTGTGATCCTAATTACTTTATTAAATTTTGCATATATAAAATTACACACGCACACCCCACAAACGAATTTGCACCCTATTTTAAATTACATAAAAACCATTTAACGACTCTCAATGACAAATACCTATACATAAACATTTTTTTTGGCTTTACAACAATTACACAATACAAAATGCGCAAGACAGTTTCTCGTTTAATTATGTCTTGTCTGCGTCGGGAGTCGAACTGCATTCTACACAGTCGCGGGCACGCTGCCAACATTCGCTAAATTGGTTTCGACGGGTAATAACACATTTCAATTGTTAGTAAGAAAAAGGAAATGCAATTCTTGCCAGCTCTGTGACTTTATTGCCAGTTTAATAAAATTTTATAGTATATTTTTTTCTTTTTACTTTGGCAACATTTGTATTGAACGTTAAAATGCTAGCCTGTGTTTGAGCAAAATCTCACCGTGGTCAGTGATGATGTAGCCGATGGTGTTAAGCACACAAAGCCTAGAAGGGAACTGGCTCTCAAGTGCAGGTGTCGGAACACACTGGAAGTTGCTTTGCGACAGTTCAACTTGAGGGTGGTAGCCAGCCAGGCGGGTACTACAAAGTACCCTACCACCGTGCTATGGTTTCCTCACTATATTTTCCTTCAACGAAAGCTCAAGCTCACTGTAGGATTCTAACTCGCGACCTTCGTCTCGGCATTCGACGTCACTACCACTGAGCTATCATCGCCTTAAAGTAAAATGGCAGTGACATACAGATAGACATGCCGTTAATTTTAGTAAAGATTTTAAAAGTGGCTAAACTAAAATCCTGCATAACACAGGTAATCCAATTAGTAAAAGTTTTTATCCGACCCCTACCAACCCCAAGTGAAATAGGGGTTCGCGAATGAAACCACATGAAAAGCCATTTATGTGTATAAACACAAAATATTAAAGGTGTAATAAAAATTAATTAAAAAAATCAAAATATATCGTTTCAATTATTCATGCCGACATTCTTTAATCGATCGAACCCCTACGCGTTTGTTGGCAGAGTCGCGATCAAGCGAAAATAACATAAGTACTAGATTCCGTCCTGCGGTTTCACCCGCGTTCCCTAGGGATCTTATGTTTTTCCGGGATAAAAAGTATCCTATGTGTTAATCCAGGTTATAAACTATCTTTGTTCCAAATTTCATTCAAATCCGTTCAGTAGTTTTTGCGAGAAAGAGAATTAGTAGGATTACTTTGTTTACTGTTCGGGTCCCACCTTTTGTAGAGATCGACGCTTTTAAACCGACTTCAAATAATCAACTTTAAAAAAAAACCGGACAAGGGCGAGTCTGACTCGCGCACCGAGGGTTCCGGAATTTCCTAGGGTACTTTAAATACCATAGACTTCTTCTATACCCAACTAGTCGTAACTCGTAGGTACTAAGCCCACCCCCTCCCCCGGTAACGCCCTGAGCCGAGGTTCGTACGCCATTCGGGGGTGCCCTCAGGCGTTGTTACCTAAATACCGGCTGAGAGCCCTCTGTGCTCGCCGATTTGTCCGGTAAGGTTGTTGCAGCCCTCAGAGAATACCAACATTAGTACTTTCCAAAAAAAAAATCTTATAGGTTTTCCTGTAATCTGTAGGTAATTAACTATTTTTTGTTAGTTTTTCAAAACATAGGCCCAGTAGATTCGGAGATAAGGACGGATGGTAAATTTTCGCCTATTTTCTTAAATTGGCTGTGACACACGAACGGACAGGCAGACTCGAGTGATCCAATAAGGTTTCCGTTTTATCATTTTGAGGTACGAAACGCTAAAAAATACAAATGTTTTCTCTATAAAATATTATTTAAAGATTGAGCCGGACGCCGCCGGCACGTGTCACATCGACCGCTACTCGCCACGTGTCGTCTATAGGAAGCAATAAGCTGATTGCTTCCGTGACATACACACATACAGTATAACCAAACATATATTCATTAAACCATTAAAATAGTTTCAAAATATGATGAGTTAGATAGAGATATGGTAATATATATTAGAACCGTCTTCAAAACTCTAAAAAGCATAAAATAATTAGTGTTTTCAAGTCGGTTCTATTTTATGTAAAAAAAAATATTTTTCAATTTTTAGTTTCATATGTTTTGTCACTGACCTAGGACCTATATATAAGCTATCGTTGTTCCTTCCATCATCACATCAAATGATATACTAACGGCCTAAAAGCTCCTATAATATTGAAAGAATTATCCACTAACTCCTAACCGTTAAGGAGTTGTACCTTCCATCATCAGCTCAGCAACATAAATGATAAAATAAAACGACGAATTGAGAACCTTCTCCTTTTTTAAGTCGTTTAAAAAGGGGCATATTCACGACTTTTTTTTTAAGTTACTAATAAAAAAATCCAATTTAAAAATAAACTATTTCCCGTCACATATTCTCTAGTTTAACATATATTTTTTACGAATCTCTTGCAACAAAGAATGCCGAGAAAAACTTAATCTAGAATCATCATCATCATGTCATAATTATCTATTATATAAGTATGTATTTACAAAAAAAAAGTAGTATATGTAGTATATCAGTTATCTGGTTGTCCATAGTACACACGGCCACAGATCAAGCTACACATTTTTGTTGCTAAATAGCGCGTATATTACCATTTGCTAATATTACAACCGCATAAGGTGCCGCAGTGTGTAGTTTGGGATCAGATAACCGTGTGTGAACAATGTCCCAGAATATTTATTTATTGGCTTTAGTCGCCATAAAATATGGGTACAGTATATGTCCCCAAATTTGACGCATCGATCACATTTATATAAAGACTACCCCCCCTCCTACTCCCCCCCACTCCGTCGCTGCGTGTTTGTAGACAATAAAGCGTGGGATATCTCTAAGTGCTTCGTTATCGAATTATAGCTTCCAAGTTCTTTTAGGGGAGATTGATCACTCACTTGGAACGTAATTTAGACCTGGCTGTCCCCCGCGGATTTACTCGTGTACCCGGGATAATAATTCAATGCCTTTGAGTTTTCGGTGAAGAGAAATATCGTAAGGAGACCATAGCACGGTGGTAGGGTACTTTGTAGTACCCGCCTGGCTGGCTACCACACACTAGTTGAACTGTCGCCAAGAATCTACCGGTGTGTTCCGATAGGTGCACTTGAGAGCCAATTTCCTTCTAGGCTTTGTATACAATGGAATAAGGTGTATGATTCCTTCATTGAAAAGGGAAGATCTTCCACCAGGCTGGGTCATCGTGCCTGGGGACCGCCCGCCAACTGTTGATGTTGGAATCTTGTATATATACGAATGTGCGAACAAACTCCACTAGCGCGATGTAGGTTGTATGTAGATAGTGTTAATATATTGCAGCGCCATCTATCCATCGTTGTTTGAACTATGTAGCTGATAGGGGTCGCTACAGTATATAAATAAAACGTGTAGAAAAAAAATAGGTACTCTATGCAAGCTTAAAATACAGTACCACTTAAAATTGCATCTGGTCCCCCGGCGTCGCGCGTCGAGTGTCAGACACTCCGACACTCGACACCGGCGACACTCCACACAAACGGAATATAAATAACACATTGCGCCATCAGACTAGTAGTCCGTGAATTGCATTTATAAATAAACTAACATTTTCTTAGCTAATGGCCCTGATTCTATTGTCTATTGTTGTGTAAGCATTTGCCATGCTTAAACTTTGACACGCCAGTTGGCGCAGTTGCTTAAGACACCTACTATCACGCCGCTGGTCATGGGTTCGATTCCCATCCAGGACAAACATTTGTGTCCATGAACATGTCCGTTTGTCCTGAGTCTCGTAGTAATTATCTATATAAGTATGTATTTACAAAAAAAAAGTAGTATAATGTAGTATATCAGTTATCTGGTTGTCCATAGTACAAGCTCTGCTTAGTTTGGGATCAGATAACCGCGTGTGAACAATGTCCCAGGATATTTATTTATTTATCTATTAAAGCATAAAAAAAAAAGGGAAAATTTCCTATTGAGTCTACCACCGTTTTAATATGTACTATATACTTATGTAGATAACTGGTTCCCGGGATAAAAAGTAGCCTATAACCTTCCCGGATAATGTATCTTCCTAATAGTGAAAGAATTTTTCAAATCGGACCAGTAACTCCGGAGATTAGCGCGTACAAACAAACTCTTCAGCTTTACTATTAGTATAGGTTACAAACAGATATGTTCATGCATATGTTTGTCCTGGGTAAGAATCGAACCCATGACCTGCAGAACGACAGCGTATTTAACCAACCCGTCTGGCTCGTCATTCGTTAAAAACATTTCAATTAATTAATTTGATCAAAAATTTTATATTTTCAGTAAGTGCAGTAATATATGAAAAAGCGTCGGTTCGTTCGTCGTTGCTATAAAGAGACACATTAATAAGGCTCGCTGCACACTCCTCGTATTAATTTAATTACTGCGCTAAGGCGGGAGCAGCCTACTGGAAAAAATAAATAAAGAAAATTTTGTTTTCAAGTGTATTCTGAACCGGTAGTAGAGTCTATTGTAAAACTGTAACTGTTGACATTCATAAGTGCCTTATTAGGGCCTAAACTGAATAAATCAGTTTTTTCTCGTCTGTCTGAACGCGATTGACTCAAAAACTACGGAACGGATTTTCATACGATTTTTACCAATAGATAGAGTGATTAATTAGGAAGCTTTAAGTGTATAAATTTATTCAAGTTTTGAGTAAATTGACTGAAATCTGTCTGAAGTCTGCTAGCCGTGCGAAGCCAGGCGGGTTACTAGTAGTGTGAAAAATATCTGAATCTATCTTTCCTAATAATAAAGCTGAAGAGTTTGTTTGTACGCGCTAATCTCTGTAGTTACTAGTTCGATTCAAAAAAATATTTCACTAAAATGAAGCTACATTATCCCCGAAGGTTATAGGCTATTTTTTATCCCGGGAACGCGAGTGAAACCGCGGGGAACAGCTAGTGTACAAATAAATAGGTTAACAGTGAGTGTCTGTACCGTATATCTACAATACAGCACTAGAAAGTGTGCTCACTAGTGCTGCACTAGTATCGATAGACTTAAACACAATAATTTAAAATTCATTTTCAAATATTCGAACCAATTTTTGTAAAAAATTACATACACTCTGTTAATTCCATAACAGAGTTTTAGTATGTTATAAAAAAAGACTTTACATAATAAAACGGATGGTTGATATTTGCTTGGTATAACAGATTCTTTAAATCCTAAATAAATTAATAATTTATCTCAAATTTTCTAAATATATACAAGGAAAGCGTGACTGACAGACTATCAACACACAGCTCAAACCACTGGACGAATCGGAATAGGGGATCGGACAGGTATCACAAAAAAATCTTAATTGTAGTTAGAAATAATGTTAATTAAATAAAATGACCATTCAATGAGTATTTTTGTAAAATAATAATGTTTTATATTTTTAAATCAACAAATAAAATTAATAAGTTGCAATATTATTTAACAGTCCGCCACCTTGAACGAAACACCAATCACAACGCTTTACGTCATACGTTTGGATACAAACTCAAAAATCTCATCAATTTTGTGAATTTGTATGTGATTCTTACCGTTTTCTACGATTATTTCCATTTTTTCTAATTATTCTGAAACTGTATGCAGTCACGGAAGTATTCTTACACAGAGGTGCTGCACACCAACGATATTTTTTTCCATCATAACCGTGACTAAACTTCACATAATCTTTTAAAATTCAGTAGATAACTTACACTTGGTTGTTTGATTCAGTAGCGGTTACATACTCTTTGGTTTGATTGATGTTTGTTTCCAAACCAATGACGTCACGCGGCCTAAGGTGACAGATGAGAGCGTTTTCGCGGCATTTTTATGCATTCAACTTTTATATGTAATTTAAGTATATTTAAAGCCTTTATTTAAATAAAATATTATTTTATAGGGTATTTAAAAACCATTCTAATTAGTTTCAAACACTTTGTGAAATGTTGTCCGATCCCCTATTGCATACGGATAGTTATTATGATATAAAATATTTATTTCGGGTTTTTTTTTAAATAGTTTACAAAGATTATTATTGTCATGGCAACGCGCGAGTGATACCCCTAGTGTTGCAAGCGTATGCTACAGTAACTGCTTACCATCAAGTGGGATGGATTCTTGTTTGCTGCCTTAGTAATATAAACATTATAGATAAATTATATGGTTTAAGGCGATGATAGCCCAGTGGTGGTGACGTCGGATGCCAAGACGAAGGTTGTGGGTTCGAATCCTACAATGAGCTTGAGCTTTCGGTGAAGGAAAACATCGTGAGGAAATCATAGCACGGTGGTAGGGTACTTTGTAGTACCCACCTGCCTGGCTACCATCCTCAAGTTGAAAATCTGTCGCCAAGCACCTTTCGGTGTGTGCCGACAGCTGCACTTGAGAGCCAGTTCCCTTCTAGGGTTTGTGTGCTTACCACCATCGGCCACATCATCACTGACCACGGTGAGATTGTGGTCAAACACAGGCGTATACATGGTAAAAAAAAAAATATCGACAGTTCACAACACTAGCGGGCAGCACTTCACAATGGCCGTACTCACAGAAATTGTTATGTTTATTTTTATGATATTGTTAGCGGAAGGTAACCTACTGCGTACTGAATAACAATCTATTTTACTTCCTTGAATTTTGTTTGTGTTTTTAAAAGGGTTTTATATTTAACTAGTTTCCGCGCCGCGGTTTCACCTACGTTCCCGAGGGATCTTATGTTTTTCAGTACTAAAAAGTAATGTATATATTACTCTAGGATATGATCTATTTATGTGACAAGTTTTATCTGATTACGTTTAGTCGTTTTTGAGTTAGAGTAACTTCTTCTTCTCTCTTCTTCTTCATTCTTTAACAAATCATATTTTAACAATCAATCTTCATATTTTAACAAATTTTAAAAGTTATATGTAATACATTATAATACGTAAATAAAATACTAATATAAATAAATAAATTGTGTAAATAATAACTAATAATACACAATATATAATACGTAAATAATAAATAATTCGTTTTCTATACTAATATTATAAAGAGGAAAGATTTGTTTGTTTGTTTGTTTGTTTGTTTGTTTGTTTGTAATGAATAGGCTCCGAAACTACTGGACCGATTTCAAAAATTCTTTCACCTTTGGAAAGCTACATTATCCCCGAGTAACATAGGCTATATTATATTTAAAAAAAAATTAGGGATCCTTACTAAAACTCCAATAATGTAACATAAGGTGTAAAAAAATGACCTGAAAAATTCCTTACGTCGCGTGCGCTGCGAAAACTATTGATGATAGAACAAAATCATTTACTACGACTTTGCAGAACTCATCATTATCTACAAAAAGTGTCGCGACAGCATATGTCTAAATATTATAGTTATGTCACAGTAAGCAGTTTTTTATTCTAAAATATTAATTTATATATGCCGCCTCTTGAAAAGGCTCTTCATTTGTACCTTGGTATTAATCCTCATCAAAATAAATTACTTTATATTCAAGACGGCTTTAATACCTTTTTATAACTTTTTGAATTATTCAATTCGGACATTTCATTCGGAAGATATCACGAGTTTAAAAATGCAAGTATTAGAAAAAAGTCGCGTGGTTGTCGCTCCCGGGCTCAGCTAGCCAGCATGCGATGTAGGCTCCATGTAAGCGTCACTGGGGTACGGGGGGGGGAGTCAATGTAATCTATATATATAAAAGAAAGTCGTGTTAGTTACTCCACTTATAACTCAAGCACGGCTGAACCGATTTAGCTGAAAATTGGCAGGGAGGTAGTTTAGAGCCAGGAGAAGGACATAGGATAGGTAGGGGTAGGTAGGGTAGGTAGGTAAGGTAGGTAGGGGTAGGGTGTGGCAGGTAGAGGTAGGTAGATAGGTAGGGGTAGGTAGGGTAGGTAGGTAGGGTAGGTAGGTAGGGTAGGATAGGTAGGATAGGTAGGTAGGGTAGGTAGGTAGGGTAGGTAGGTAGGGTAGGTAGGTAGGGTAGGTAGGTAGGGTAGGTAGGTAGGGTAGGTAGGTAGGGTAGGTAGGTAGGGTAGGTAGGTAGGGTAGGTAGGGTAGGTAGATAGGGTAGGTAGGTAGGGTAGGTAGGTAGGGTAGGTAGGTAGGGTAGGTAGGTAGGTAGGTAGGGTAGGTAGGTAGGGTAGGTAGGTAGGTAGGGTAGGTAGGGTAGGTAGGTAGGGTAGGTAGGTAGGGTAGGTAGGTAGGGTAGGTAGTGGAGGGTAGAAGTAGGTAGGGGTAGGTAGGTAGGTCCCAGTTTTATTTTTGTTCTCAGGGCAGGACAACGTCTGCCGGGTCAGCTAGTATTTAATAAAATGACAAACATTTGTGTGCATGAACATGTCTGTTTGTCCTGAGTCTGGGTGTCATTATCTATATACGTATGTATTTACAAAACAAGTAGTATATGTAGTATATCAGTTATCTGGTTGTCCATAGTACAAGCTCTGCTTAGTTTGGGATCAGATAACCGTGTGTGAACAATGTCCCGGGATATTTATATTTATTTATATCTAATAAGTAAATAATAAATAATACTTATAAATAATTAAATTTAATCTCTGTAAATAGGCTTTGTTATATCTCATTCATAAAATAAATAATCGATTATATATGTCTAGGGTATATCTATCTATGTGTCGAGTTTTATGGAAATCTCTTCAACTATTGATTTATGCAATCTTTTACATTTATATAATGATATTTATCAATCAAAAACAATACAAAAGCGATTCTAAGAAATAAATAAACCAAAATTAAAAATTTTAGTATCCCCCGACACTGACTAGTAAATCGGTGATAATTTAAGTATCCCCCGACACTGACTAGTAAATCGGTGATAATTTAAGTATCCCCCGACACTGACTAGTAAATCGGTGATAATTTAAGTATCCCCCGACACTGACTAGTAAATCGGTGATAATTTAAGTATCCCCCGACACTGACTAGTAAATCGGTGATAATTTAAGTATCCCCCGACACTGACTAGTAAATCGGTGATAATTAGTAAAGAAATATCATAGGAAATGGAAAGTTTATGGTAATAAACACGATTATAGAATATTTTCCATTCTCAGAAAAAGATTGCGAAAAATGGAAAATGAATGTTACACAAAGTACTTGAATCTGTCAGAAGATAAAATAAAAGAAAATCCAAGTTTTTTCTGGTCTTATGTCAAATCCAAAAATCAATCTGGTCAAATTCCTCAAAAAATGACATATAAAGGGAATAACTTGACTAACGGAAAAGAGATTTGTGAAACATTTAATGAATATTTTGAATCGGTTTTTGTACACACTACCTATAATAATATTTTAACCAGTAGACGCCCACCGAACATTAACCATTGCTCTTCAATTGACCTCAACACTATTTACATAAATGACGATTTAGTCCTGAAGGAATTAAGACAAGTTAATACTCATAAAGGACCTGGACCTGATGGCATTCATCCGATTCTTATTGCTAATTGTGCTAAAGAATTACTAAAACCTATCTCCCTAATATTTCAAATGTCAATCTCCTCAGGGGTATTTCCGACGGTTTGGAAAAAGGCACTTATCACCCCTATACCTAAAAGTAAACAAAGAGAACAGATAACGGACTATAGACCTATCTCTAAATTAAGTATATTTGGTAAATTATTGGAAAAAATTGTCACAGCTCAACTGTCGTATACCATTCGTCACCTCATAACAGATAAACAGCATGGTTTTATAAAGTCACGTAGCGTCGATTCCAATATGTTGACTTTTACAGACTATTTGTTAAGCGCTATGGACTCCAATAACCAGGTGGATGTTGTTTATACTGACTTCTCAAAAGCATTTGACAAAATTAATCACGACTTGCTTTTGGAAAAGCTAAGAGGAGTCGGTATACACGGTAACCTACTTAGGTGGATGGAGTCCTATATTCGAAATCGTAGCCAGGCTGTTTGTCTGAAGGGTTATAGTTCTAGTTACCTGCCCATCCCTTCTGGAGTACCCCAGGGTTCCCACCTCGGCCCAGTTTTATTTTCCCTATACATCAATGATATTGACGATGTTCTTAGCGATGCAAACTACTTACTTTATGCAGATGATACTAAATTATTCAAAGTTATAACCCGAGCTGAAGACTGTTTACATCTACAGTCACAGTTAGATTCCCTCATCAAGTATTGTGCCGATAATCAACTATTTCTTAACACGGATAAATGTCATATAATTACATATACCCGCAAAAAGTCTCCAATATTGCATAATTACATTATCAACGGCCAAAATGTTAACCGTGTTAAAACTATTCGCGATCTCGGTATAATCATGGATGATAAAGTTTCATTTAACTCGCACATCGACGATATCATAAAAAAAGCATTTAGAAGTTTAGGCTTCATAAATAGAATAACCAAACCATTTAAAAGAGCGATAACCTTAAAGGTCTTATATTTCAGTTATGTCCGATCGATCTTAGATTTTGGTTGTTCTATATGGAATCCTCAATATAAGGTCCATATTGACCGCATAGAAAAGGTTCAGAAGGTATTTATCAAAATGCTTAACTATAGATGCCACAAAACTAACACATCTTATGATGAATCTCTCACCGAGCACAATCTGCTGTCACTCGTAAACCGCCGTAAACAAATTGATTTAGTAATCCTATACAAGATTCTTACCAATAAAATTGATTCCTCTATTCTTCTTTCCAAAATCAATTTTATAACGAAAGCCCGGCTTCCTGTTCGTCCCTCACGTAAATTAGATACTTTCGTACCACCAAGACTTCGGAAAAATTATACCAGCAATAATTTCTTTCCTCGCTGTATTAATATGTATAATGCCGATTTTAATGACCTAGACCTCTTTAATTGTTCTCTGAGTACTCTAAAAAGTGAGATTGTTAAAAGGATATGTACACATTAATTAATGTATTTTTTTTTTTATGTTTTCTCTCTTCTGTTTATGTAATTAATAACGTTTAATTTGTTATTATTATTATTATTCTTGTTATATTTTAATGTTCTTCATAGGTTTGTTTGTTTATGTATAATTTCTGGGCACTCCTTGTCTTTTTGTTTATTATCTTTAAGAAAATGTTAATTTTGTTATATTGACTGTTTGTGCCAAAATAAAAAAAATAAAAAAAAATTTAAGTATCCCCCGACACTGACTAGTAAATCGGTGATAATTTAAGTATCCCTCGACACTGACTAGTAAATCGGTGATAATTTAAGTATCCCCCGACACTGACTAGTAAATCGGTGATAATTTCCAAACGGCTGAACAGATTTTCATTAAACATGACTGAGAACACTCGGGATAAAATTATCTATGAGACAAAAAAAAACTAAACGAAAATCGGTCCATCCGTTTGGAAGCTACGACACCACAGACAGACACACAGACCTTTCTTTTTGCGTCGGATGTTAAAAAGAAAAATACATTTAATTATTATATGTATTATGTAAAGTAAATAAATTTCAAATAATCCAATCTATAGCCAAAACTATTCGTAATATCCCGCTACGAGCTACGAGGTGCTACGAGATGCTACGGATGCCTACGACCACGTAGCGCGCTACGAGCATGTAAATGCCTCTACAACAGTGCTACGCCGTAGCGCGGTCACGTAGCGGTCTACGGAGCTACGAAATGACACTCATTTCTTGGCGCTTAACAATGTTTGGAATACAAATTTGTATTTTGTATTTGAGAAATGTTTTTGTTTTTTTTTTTGTTGGAATTATTTAATGTTTGTTGTAGCTTATACAGGGTGTATGTACCTTATACAGGCCATGAAAAAAGTATTTTAGAGTAGAAAATAACCAACGTATTTTAGTACTCGAGTAATCTGATTAATAGGTACTCAGATTTATGTTATAGCGTATTTGAATGATGAATGAATTAATTTTAGGTTTTTAGGGTACCGTACCCAATGGGTAAAACGGGACCCTATTACTAAGACTCCGCTGTCTGTTAGAATCGCGCACGTAGGGTTCCGTATCATTATCATTATCTACTTATACTAATATTATAAAGAGGAAAGATTTGATTGTTTGTTTGCATTGAATAGGCTCCGAAACTACTGAACCGATTTGAAAAATTCTTTCACTAATAGGAAGCTACATTATTCCCGAAGGTTATAGGCTACTTTTTATCCCGGGAACGCGAGTGGAACCGCGGGGAACAGCTAGTTATCTATAAAAACGGTAAAAAAAAACATGTCTATTGTATGGGAGCTTCGTTAAATATTTTTTTTTTTAAATATTTGTTGTTAGCTGCAACAGAAATACATCATCTGTGAAAATTTCAACTGTCAATATCAGCTTGGTGACAGATAGATAGACAGCGGAGTCCTAGAAATAGGGTCCCTAAAAAGCTTGTCCATAAAAATACTTAAAATTTTCACTTATTAGTGTTACGTAGCGTATATAAAGTGGGTATTAGTGGTCTATAGGGGGGGGGGGGGTGAGGGGGGGGGGTCGTGGCTGAAACGTAGCGATACTCGGAGATCGGCTTGTGAGCGGGCTTTAGTGTCATACGGTGATTATACTGAGCTGGGGCGATGCTTCACCTGAGGCCCTAACAACATTATTGGTTAAATTTAACTAAGCTTTTCAGTAACTAAATTTTACAGGATTATTACTAAAATAAAACTGGGACCTACCTACCTATCCCTACCTGCCCATACCTACCCCTACCTATCCTATGTCCTTCTCCTGGTTCTTAGCTACCTCCCCACCAATTTTCAGCCAAATCAGTTCAGCCGTTCTTGAGTTATAAATAGTGTAATTAACACGACTTTCTTTTATATATATAGATGAAGATATAAGATAGATTGGATTCCTAAAATCGACCAACGATAAAAAAAAACAATATGATAATTTAAAATAATAAATTAAAAAATAAAAGACAAAATCAAACTCAAATTAAATATACAATGGTGTCGATTCTGTTGTTTACGAACTAAATAAATTTAATCTCACTATATCTCTTTCTAATAGTAAATATAAGAAAGGGATGCATGATATTTTAGTCCTGTCAGTTTAGGCCGATCACATATTTCAACGTGAATTTAAGCGCGATCTTTATTGGTCACGACTATTTACCCGTGCATTACGACGGCATGGATTAAACTGACAGCATTAAAAATGTTCTATATTTTGTTCAATAAGGTTAACTTGAAAGAGACACTTGACTATTATTAGTTAAGTTCGTAAACAACAGAATCGGCACCACTGTCAATTCATAATTCATAGTGTTACTTGTATCTAAGGATCAATTAGTAAGATAATTTAAGGCGATGATAGCTCAGTGGTAGTGACGTCGGATGCCGCGACGAAGGTCGTGGGTTCGAATCCTAGAATGAGCTTGAGCTTTCGGTGAAGGAAAACATCGTGAGGAAACCATAGCACGGTGGTAGGGTACTTTGCAGTACCCACCTGGCTGGCTACCACCCTCAAGTTGAAGATTTGTCGCCAAGCACCTACCGGTGTGTTCCGGCAATTGCACTTGAGAGCCAGTTTGCCTTCTCGGCATTTTAACAGGTCGGCAACACATTGGCAATATCTCTGGTATTGCAAATGGCAATAGGCGACGGTAACCACTTACCATCAGGTGGGCCGTATGCTTGCTTGCTACCCTAGTAGTATAAAAAATAAAAGATAATATAATTTTCTGTGAAATCTTGTATGTATATTATAAAGCAATATAGCTAAGCTTCACAATAGAATTCAAATTGTTAATGCTTTTAAAATTCCCAAAGGTAATGCGGCGCGTATATTAGGAACTCGTCGATAAGGCTTGGCGTAGACGGACGACCGGGTGTTAGGGTTTTCAAACTCAAAAATCATTTACTAAGAGGAGGCTCTCGGCGTATGTCTCCGTCCCTAACTAAACTGACGGAGACAAGTGAGACAGGAGAGGCAATTTTAGTAAAAAAGACGGTTTTATGTTATTTAAAGAAAAAAACTAAGGCTTTTTTAAAAAAACGTAATAAAACTATTCCCTTTCTATTAGATTTCAGAATGTATATGTAATGTAATATTTTCAAGTCATTTAAAATTCATTTTAGTTCTAAAAAGGGACATATTCACGATTTCTTTCTGACGTTAATAATGAAAAATTCCAATTTAAAAAAAATCTATTCACTATTCGTCACATATTCTCTAGTTTAACACATATGTTTTACAAATCTCTTTCAACAAAGAATACCGAGAAAAACGTAATCTACAATCATCATTTTTCGGATATCGTCGTCTTAAGTTAAGGCCTTGATAAGGCACGGTGTTCCCCTGCCTGTCGTAAAAGGCCACTAAACGGGGACCTTTGGGGTCGTGGGCAATCAGGGCGGGGGCCCTGCCTAGCCTATATGGAATAGTCGCTCACCTGCATAGGGCCTAAGCTCTCCCTTCCCTTTCACTGTTATTTGTCCATGTTAATGAAAGGACCGTTGGAGGGAGGCGAGGAAGGGGGGGGGGGATAAAATATTGTTCAAATACATTCTGTGATATTTGACTTCGTCGAAGCGAGATATTAATAAATTATGAGATACTATAGTCGCCCTGCGGTTTCACCCGCGTTCTTAAGTTTTCTCGAGATAAAATTATCTTATACTAGCTGTTCCGCGCGGTTTCACTCGCGTTCCCGGGATAAAAAGTAGCCTATAACCTTCGGGGATAATGTTGCTTCCTATTAGTGAAATAATTTTTCAAATCGGTTCAGTTAGTTCGGAGCCTATTCAATGCAAACAAACAATCAAATCTTTCCTCTTCATAATATTAGTATAGATGTAGACCCAGAGAAATTAAGGGTAGTATACATTTATTTCTCTTTATAGACCCCATTATGTTGGCGCACCGATGTCACTTTTTTGTAGGGATTGAATTCTTTAATTATAGACTGTTTATGGTATTTAGTGTTGCCAGACAATCGATCCATCGACACATCGAGAGATTTTACGTCATGCAATAGTATCGATACATCAGCCTCAGTTCTAGATACTATCAATAGTATCGATTGTTAGGCGATGATAGCTCAGTGGTAGTGACGTCGGATGCCGAGATGAAGGTCCCGGGTTCGAATCCTACAATGAGCTTGAGCTTTCGGTGAAGGAAAACATCGTGAGGAAACCATAGTACGGTGGTAGGGTACTTTGTAGTACCCGCCTGGCTGGCTACCACCCTCAAGTTGAAAATCTATCGCCAAGCACCTTTCGGTGTGTTCCGACAGCTGCACTTGAGAGCCAGTTCCTTTCTAGGCTTTGTGTGCTTACCATCATCGGCCACATCATCACTGACCACGGTGAGAATGTGGTCAAACACAGGCCTATACGTAGTAAAAAAAAAAAAAAAAAACTAAACACATATTTACTATCGATTGTTCTATCATTAATTTATGGAACTAATGATAGAACAATCGATAGTACGAGTGATTTGAAAAAAAAATCGAACCGTCGATAGTCGATTTTTCTCCAACACTTATAGTATTGTAGGTACCTAACCTACCTAGAGTTATGTCACTGACAATAAGTCGAAAGACAAATTAAAGTTAATCATGAAATAATTTTTGAAAATTCAACCCCTAAGGGGTGGTAAATATAAATAAAAGTAATCTGTTACTTTAAGTATTTTAAAATAAAATGGAAACCTTTTTCTTTAAGGGTAAACCTTTGGTTGGAGCGCTAAATTCAAATTTTATCACGTTTTTTGCTAAATAAATCATCAACATATTCCTCCAAGGTATATTACTGACATATGCGACTATTTCATGAAAATGTTACTCATTTACCTTGGAGGAATATTTTGATGATTTCTTTTGTTATTAATCAGTAAATATACTACCATTCTTCTCGCAAATAACATGTTGATAACTTACGACCTATAACTGAGTTGCAATTAGCAAAAAACGTGATAAAATTTGAATTTAACGCCCCAACCGAAGCCTCCACCTTAAATGTATATAACATACATTTTCAGTTCCTTTTGAAAGACTCTCCCAAAAGGCTTCCGCACTGAATGACCCGGCGCAGTAGCTGCCTCCGTGAACCCATTCAACATGTCAAAGAGCTGCATTCACTATTTATATGTACGCATCCGCCCCTCGGTTTCACCCGGATCTTTTGATGGAAAGCATTCTATTTTCTATTCTATTCTTACTAGTTTTTTAGGGTTCCCGAAGGGTGCTAACCGCCCGTTCATTAGCGGGAAGCTATTGAAAATCGGTCGCTAAAACCCACTGGTATGTTTCGACAGCTGCACTTGAGAGCCAGTTCCTTTCTAGGCTTTGTGTGCTAAGAACTAGTGTTGCTGGACAATTGATAGTATCGCAATACTATCGAGAGCCAAATCACTCGTCTATCGATACCATAAACAATCGATAGTTCTAGATACAATCGACATTATCTTGACCTATCAATTGTATTGGTTACATCTATTTAATCCAGTACCAGATTTGGAGAGAAAACAATCGATGCATAGATAGTCGATGTTTCTGCAACACTACTTACCACATCCGCCATATCATCACTGACCACTATACAAAAATCTTTTATTTTATTTTCTAATTTACCCCCCAAAAGTAGCCGCCATGTTTGAAATTCATGTATTTACGTAACACGTCCATGTTTGGGTCACCGACTTACATATGTGTACCAAGTTTCATTTCAATCCAGTCCAGTATTTTCAGACAGACGCACAAGTCTGAGGCGATGATAGCTCAGTGGTAGTGACGTCGGATGCCGCGACGAAGGTCGTGGGTTCGAATCCTACAATGAGCTTGAGCTTTCGGTGAAGGAAAACATCGTGAGGAAACCATAGCACGGTGGTACTTTGTAGTACCCGCCTGGCTGGCTACCACCCTCAAGTTGAAAATCTGTCGCCAAGCACCTTCCGGTGTGTTCCGGCAATTGCACTTGAGAGCCAGTAATTGCCTTCTCGGCATTGTAACAGGTCGGCAACACCTCGGTAACCACTTACCATCAGGTGGACCGCCTGCCTGCTTGTCAACTTTCTGACATAAAAAAAAGTGATCCTATAAGGGTTCCGATTTTTTTCATTTGAATTTCGGAACCCTAAAGAAAGTAAAAAGTGAGGTACACTAGCGGTGATGGACAGTCGAGCACACGGCGCGTCCGGCGCGCGGCGGCTTCACATTACACTTTACACAAAGACTGTACTTGTGTAGATACTACGTGTTCTTGATAACGTGACGTATTTGTGAGATAATATTTTTTTTTACTACAATATGGCCGATGGTTGTAAGCACACAAAGCCTACACGGGAGCTGGCTCTCAAGTGCAGCTGTCGAACACCGGTAGATGCTTAGCGACAGATTTTGCTTTCGCAGGGCATAAACTAAACAGTTGACAGGCCAGTTGGCGAGGTTGCTTGGCGCAGGTCGTTGGTTCGATTCCTATCCAGGACAAACATTTGTGTGCATGAACATGTCTGTTTGTCCTGAGTCTGGGTGTAATTATCTATAAAAAAAAATTGTATATGTAGTATATCAGTTGTCTGGTTGTCCATAGTACAAGCTCTGCTTAGTTTGGGATCAGATAACCGTGCGTGAACAATGTCCCAGGATATTTATTAATGTACTAATTTCAAAACAATCTTAGGCTAACCAAAAATATCTACGTTGTATCTTTGTGCTGGTGACAGCTAGAGATATGAAAATAAGGCTTATGTCTTTGCAATAAAGTTCATCTGTTTAATCTACGTCTCAGTATATGCAGATTCAGATGTACCTTATTGCAATGCCATATGGTTCATTGTCATATCTCTCTGAGCGACTGTCACCCGCACCAAGCTGCAATTTAAATAGGGTAGTCTCACTACAAACAATTCTATGTATGAAGTAAATAGCAGATTCATGCAGAAATATTTATAAAATGTCACTATCGATGAACACGTGAGAAAAGTTCGAGTGTAAATCAAAGAAGTTACAATAGTAGTGGTCAGTAGAGAAGAACGAATGAAGGCGGCGCATTTAAAGAGATGCCTTTGAGCGAGCCTGTGACGTCACAACTCACACGTCACAGAATTAGTTGACGTGACGTTGTGTTGTGTACACTGCTTGTTCAAATTACTTGTGACAAACAAAATCATTGTTCGTTTGGCGACTAATGAATGTCAGGGCACAATTCACAATTTGACGGTTTGACATGGATAGATTATAAACTATCGAAAATTAATACGTTATATTGTAAGCAGCACCATTGAGGCTGAGATCTATAGAGAGTGCTTGGACGTTGCTTAGACTTAACTTACGTAAAACTTGGCTCATTTACGAGGTGTAATAAAGTATATTTTTGTTTGACCATTATTGCCAAGTTTTTGGTAAGTCGTCGATTTGGTGCACTTAGGCTTTGCTTAGAATACACTCAGAATTATTAAACT
The DNA here is from genome assembly GCA_963555595.1 of Tethea ocularis. Taxonomy (NCBI): domain Eukaryota; kingdom Metazoa; phylum Arthropoda; class Insecta; order Lepidoptera; family Drepanidae; genus Tethea; species Tethea ocularis. The sequence continues at coordinate 5,292,739 of OY741986.1, forward strand.
TGAAGACAAAGTAAAGTCTGAGCAAAGTCTAAGTACGCTCTATAGATCTCAGCCTGAGATATCATCGCCTTAATTTTTGCAAAATTTACTCAATTTGGCCAAATTATAGTTATGTCACAGTATAACAATTTTCCTTCCAGTTCGACATCGTATGTACTTGCGCAGAGCAATGGCGGCGGGGCTCTTGCGGGCGCGCGGGTAAACGCGGACCGCTGCCTGCAAACACGCTTAGTTTGCAGGCTCGAACGTTAAGGGACGACGCGAGCGTGTGACCACGAGACGAGTCAAAAAAACAATTTTGCACGGAGTGTATCTATGATCTACCTATAGTAAATAACGATAATAATATTATGTGATATTAATGAACGTATATTAACTATGTACTTTTAAATTACACGTTTATTTACTTTCCATTTTATGACAATCCTGGCACGTCTGTGAGCGATAAAACTGTATCTGACATTCATAAGTGCCTTATTAGGGCCTAAACTGAATATACCGGCGGCGGCATCGCCCGACTTGAAACGCGATACCAAACTGTAAGGGATAGTTAAGCTGTGGTTATGTATGTGTTGTTTGTTTGTTTGTTTGTTATAGAGGAGGAGTGCGAGGAGAGCGCGTGCGCGGGCCGGCACCGGCCGGAGCCGCTCGGTGCGCTCGCGCTCGCCACGCGCTTCACTACGCACGAGATCAAGCTCATGTACCGCGGCTTCAAACAGGTACACTACACTACACTACACTACACTACACTACACTACACTACACTACACTACACTACACTACACTACACTACACTACACTACACTACACTACACTACACTACACTACACTACACTACACTACACTACACTACACTACACTACACTACACTACACTACACTACACTACACTACACTACACTACACTACACTACACTACACTACACTACACTACACTACACTACACTACACTACACTACACTACACTACACTACACTACACTACACTACACTACACTACACTACACTACACTACACTACACTACACTACACTATACTACACTACACTACACTACACTACACTACACTACACTACACTACACTACAGAGCCACCTTATCTGTGAAGAGGCAGAAAATGGAACTACAAAATAATCAGTACATTTGACTGTCAGTTATCTCATAATAGGGTAGTTTCCTGACATATCAAATCAGCTACTTTTTAATAAATGTCAAAACGATGTTTATATGTGGGATTTTGTATGAAATACTCCACTATGACGTCATAGTTTCACAGCCTCAAATCATCTACTCTTAGTGGTTCTACTGGTAATTATAAACCATAAAAAGCACTAAATGTACAATATATTTGATGTTTTCGCGTGTTTTTTTGCATTGGTTAGTGTTTAGTCATTTATTTTTGACACTGGTGCCGATTCTGTTGTTTACGAACTTAACTAATATTAGATAAGTCACCTCTCTTTCATGTTAACCTTATTGAACAAAAGATAGAACATTTTTAATGCTGTCAGTTTAATCCATGCCGTCGTAATGTACGGGTAAATATTCGTGACCAATAAAGATCGCGCTTAAATTCACGTTGAAATGTGTGATCGGATTAAACTGACAGGACTAAAATATCTTGCATCCCTTTCTTATATTTACTATAAGAAAGAGACAAAGTGAGATTAAATGTATTTAGTTCGTAAACAACAGAATCGGCACCACTGTCAACTAGCCTATTCAGTGTCCATCAGCGCCACCCTCGTACCACAAATAAGTTGGTGGCACTGTACACTTCAATGTCGAGAGCTGCAAACTCTCCTTCTTTTTCTAGAGATTGCATGATATGGATATGCTCCTGATATATTTTTCAATTCCATGAAAATCTCCTGGATTATTCCTAGACTTTTGGATCGAATTCTGTGGTTGCCAATTTATTGACAGCACATACTGAAGAATCGACTGACAATGCAATTCAAGGCATGAACTTACTAACTAGATACTTGATTGCATGTGACTAATATTAAAATAAGTACCTACAAAAGAAAGCAAACAGTACTTTTTTTAATTCTGCTTATTTTTCTCGTCTCCTGGATTTCTGGCACAAATAAACTTCTTTTTGGCAAGTCGAGCCTTGCAGCACTGCTTTAGTCCCTAAAGCACTGTTCAAAGGCACGCGCGAATTCACCGCACTTTATCTTGTAGAATATTCTCCGCGAATGTCACTGTCCCTTACTAAACTGATAGAGACAAGCGAGATAGGAGAGCCACACAATTAGTATTTTTAAAAATAATTAGATTTTATAGGATCTCAGAATGTATGTTAATTTTCAAGTTATTTGGATGGACCAAATAAGAGAAAAAATCATTCTTGGTTTTAAACAGGGGCATATTCACGATATTTTTCTGACGTTACTAATGAAAAAAATTTTTTTTTTTTAAATCTATTCCTCGTCATATATTCTCTAGTTTAACATATATTTTTTACAAATCTCTAGCAAAAAAGAAAACAGAGAAAAACTTAATCTAGAATCATTTCTCGTATATCGTCGCCTAATGTAAAAGTTCCTCTGTCATCTAGTGATGTACGATTGTTTGTCAGGAGTGTCCGACGGGGGTGGTGGACGAAGAGGCCTTCAAGAATATCTTCTCACAGTTCTTCCCACTCGGCGGTAAGCGCATAATTACTAGCTGACCCCCGCGGTGCCACTCGCGTGCCCGGGATAAAAAGTAGCCTATAACCTTATGCAGCTTCCTATTTTTATATGTATTTTTATCCTGGTTTCACACAAGTGGAACCGCGGGAAACAGCTAGTTATCTATAAAAAGTGGTATATCAGTTATCTGGTTGTCCATAGTACGACAGTTCAAGGCGATGATAGCTCAGTGGTAGTGACGTCGGATGCTACGACGACGGTCGTGGGTTCGAATCCTACAATGAGCTTGAGCTTTCGGTGAAGGAAAACATCGTGAGGAAACAGCTTGGTGGTAGGGTACTTTGTAGTACCAATCTGGCTGGCTACCACCCTCAAGTTGAAAATCTGTCGCCAAGCACCTACCGGTGTGTTCCGGCAATTGCACTTGAGAGCCAGTAATTGCCTTCTCGGCATTGTAACAGGTCGGCAACACATTGGGAATATCTCTGGTATTGCAAATGGCGATAGGCGACGGTAACATAAAAAGAAAGTACAAGCTCTGCTTAGTTTGGGATCAGATAACCGTGTGTGAACAATGTCCCGGGATATTTATCTAGTAATGATTGCAGACGCGACGCAGTACGCACACTTCGTGTTCAACACCATCAAACACAAGCAGAGCGGGAAGGTTAACTTTGAGGTGAGTCCACTTACCTATTAGTTAGTACCCGAGGGTCGTAGATTCCTTGGGTATCCTCGTGTTTGCTCTATCTAACTAATTGACTCAGGCGTGCGTGACCTTGCGGAAATCCATTATTAAGATTAAACAGAAGATAAATATTTAGTAACTAATTCCGCTGGATATGTCCTTCTCTGTCAAGTCCCACACAAGGGAACTTAAAAGGAAATCAACAAGTGTTTCGTTTCTGTGTGGCACTTCCTGTCAGGGCTACCATCACGGATCTGAATTCCAAGTCTGTCGCTATTTTGTCCCTAATTCGTCCTCAAATATCAGATTTTGTCACGTCCTGGTTCAAAAGTTATAAGGGTTTTAAGGTGGCCCTGCCAGGAAGCATGCTTCCTCAAGAATCTATCAAGAACTAGAGCACCTAGCGACAAATTAGGGACAAAATAGCGGCGGAATTCAGATCCATGATGGTGGCCCTGCCAGGAAGTGCCACACTTCGTTTCTTCACGAAGCATCATCAGGACGTAGCAGACCCACGCTTGCAACACCAGGGATATCTCTCGCACGTTGCCGACCCTGCAAGAATCTCTGTAAATACATACATCGTGGAGATCCTTGGGGGAGGCTTTTGTCAAGCAGTGGACGTCTTTCGGCTGATATGATGATGATATATCTGTCACAATCATAACCCTCCTGTTTGCTTCGCCGTAGTCGGGTAAAAATGTAAGCAATAATTCATTCTGGTCTATTTTTAAAACGACGCCATCTAAAACTTTATTCTATGATCAGCAAAGCACTTTCCAATTTGTTTTCGCCTTGAAACAGATAAGGAAACAACAATTTGCACCCACATTATCTAGTTTGCAATAAGTGTAATCCGCATTGTAACACCTGTCCCCTACACTGTCCAACTTGGAACGAGGGTTTGCGCCGCGCTCGCAACGCACGTAATGCTGCCTCGACTTATCAAAGCTTGTTGTGATCCTATGGCGTAATTGCATCTTCCGTGTGGACACGAATGATACCATAAGAGATGGGAAGTAATATTCTATTGTAGATGCTATACCTAACTATAAATAAATACTAAAGGTCTGTATATGTATCATATAATTTTTATTATTTACTAGATTCCGCCCCGCGGTTTCACCCGAGTTCCCGTAGTATCTTATGTTTTCCCGGGATAAAAAGTATCCTATGTGTTAATCTAGGTTATAAACTATCTGTGTTCAAAATGACATCCAAATCCGTTCAGTAGTTTTTGCGTGAAAGAGTAACAAACATCCATCCATACTCACACACTTTCGCATTTAGGTATAATATTACTAGGATTATGACTAGCTGGCCCCGCAGACGTTGTCCTGCCCTAAGAATAAAAGAAACTGGGACCTACCTACCTGCATAGACCTACCTTCTCCTGACAATAACAAACAACAAAAAAGAACGATCGAAATCGGTCCAGCCGTTCACGCGTGATCTCGTGACCCAAGGGAATGGGGATTCATTTTTATATCCTACTAGCTGTTCCGCGCGGTTTCACTCGCGTTCCCGGGATAAAAAGTAGCCTATAACCTTCGGGAATAATGTAGCTTCCTATTAGTGAAATATTTTTTCAAATCGGTTCAGTAGTTTCGGAGCCTATTAAATGCAAACAAACAAACAATCGAAATCTTTTCTCTTTATAATATTACTAGCTGTCCCCCGCGGTTCCACCCGCGTTTCCAAATAAAAAGTAGCTTATGATCTAGATAAGGCAACATAATAATTGTCCATGGGAAAAACAGTTTTCTCTTAAATATATTCCAACATGCTTAAAAGTTTGTCCTTGTGCTTTATTTATATTTACTTCAGACGATAGGTAGGTAATTTCACAGGAAATTGTACCTATTCGTTTAAATCTATATGGTAAATCTGTGGTTATCATCGGAATGCGAGGTATCAGTACCTACTGTTTGCCCAACTGCTGGCTCAGTCAAAACCAATCGCTACTATGACAGAAATCTAGAAATTTTACTTGAAGTCTGGTACCATTACATAAATTTGGTGGTCTAATATCTATTTAACCTGCATTGTCCTGAATGACTGTCTGACGGATCAACGCATAGCCTAAACCGCTGATCGTAGAGACCTGAAATTTAGAGGGTGTGTTCTTCGTATGAAGTAGGCATCCTATAAGAAAGGATCTTCCGAAATCCTAAGGGGTTGAAAAACTGGGACAAAGTTTGTATGGAACAACGTGATTCCTTGGTCCAATCTACTTCAAATTTTGCATAAACATTCTTTAAGATAATTGATGGAAGACGTGTTTCGTATTTTATTGAAACTCATCGCCTATCGGGGTTAAAAAAGGGTAGAAAGTTAATTTTGGGGGTGATTTGCATCGAAGTTGATATCAATACTGCTTTTGAACTCACATATAAGCTTGGTGCAATGCAATGCATATGACGAACAATTGGGATGAATTTGCTGTTATGTCTCATGACCGTCTTGGCAACAATCATGGGACAAAAGAAAAGTATAAATTAGATGTTACAACACTCTACATTTCTGCGAGTTAGTTGCAGCCGGTCAAATATACCCATTTGTATTTGAAGTATATCGAAATGGAAACCAGTATGCCAAATTTGGTACAGAAGACCAACCCATCAAAAGGTTACGTTTTTCCCAAGATGTTTCTTATGGTCACTTTGATGCCTACGCTGATGCCGATGGTGATAATAACACTGATCAGCGTCCAATAGCCAATCTAAATATATAAAACTTTTAACAAAAATTTGAACCGATATCATGGTACCGCAGATTTATTTCGCTTACTTCAAAACTATCATATTAGAGTTCCTAAATAGTTATTTTCTGCTTTTTAGTGCCTTTGAAGGCGGTCCTATTTTTTGTTAAAAGTTTTTATTTTTCAATTTTGAATTTCTTATGTGTAATCAATGACTCTCAAGGTCACTGACCTAGGATAAGCATATTAGCGTTGTAGTTTCCATCATCGTTCCTATAACATTTAAAGAATTATCCCCTAACTCCTAACCATTAAGGAGTTGTACCTTCCATCATCAGCTCAGCAACATAAGATGATGACTACCAGACGCAAATATCTGAATAGCTTTAGAAAGTATGATGAAAAACATTGTAAGTGCCTATAAAATTTAAAGAGTTCCCTCGATTTGTCCAGGATCATCAGATCCTGACTTGGTGACCATGGGACTACTTGTGAAGTATACCCTTTCAAACAAAAAATATTTTTCCAAATCGGTCCAGGCGTTCGAGTATTCGGGGAACATACAAAAAAAAATATTCCGACGAATTGATAATCTCCGCTTGAAGTTGGTTAATTGACTGACTGACTGACTGACTGATCGCGGGTGATATCGCGTGTGATATCGCGGGTGGAAAGCTATTTAGCATTCTATATTAAAGCTGAAAAGTTTATGAAAAACATTGTAAGTGCCTATAAAATTTGAAGAGTTCCCTCGATTTGTCTAGGATCCTATCATCAGATCCTGACTTGGTGATCATGGGACCAGTTGTGAAGTATATCCTTTCAAACAAAAAATAATTTTCCTAATCGGTCCAGGCGTTCGAGTATTCGGGGAACATACAAAAAAAAAGATTTCAACGAATTGATAACCTCCGCTTGAAGTTGGTTAATTGACTGACTGATCGCGGGTGGCATCGCGGGTGGAAAGCTATTTAGCATTAAATAATAAAGCTGAAAAGTTTGTTTGTTTGTTTGAACGCGCGAATCTCCGGAGTTACTGGTCCGATTCGAAAACTACGCAGTCGGCTGGTAGTTTAGCCATTATTTTGTCGTTGATGGCGTCAACGCTTATATTTCTGGCAGCTAATTAAATTAAATTGCCCTCTCACACATCCATTAATGTTTTTTTTGGTCGATATTGGCTATATCCGGATATACTCTACAGATCAGGTCTTCAATGTTGGTCACGATTTTACCAAGATCTTTGTCAATAGCTATTTTTTTATCTGATTCAGGTACTTTCCAATCCCCGATTAAATGGAGCTTTATTGGGAAATCTGTGCTACCTCTACCCAAGTGACTCCTCATTTTGGTATACAGTTTCAATAATTCAACAGACTTTCATAATGAGGAAGATTTTAAGCAAGATTTAATAATATCTGCTCTAGTTTCCCTAACAGGCAACGTTTATCTGAAATCACCAGAAAACATCAAAGTTATTCCACCCATGGCTATTTGTGCATTTTATAATTCTGAGAGTTCTATCTAAAGCCTCTAGATGAGCTCTATGAGTCATGTGCACTCATCCCATATTATTAGGTCCATTTTTACGTATAGAGCGTACGCTGTCTTTTTCAAGAAATACCGTAAGGGTCTGTTTAGAAGTGAAATGAGCCGTCCTTCTACCTGTCAATAATGTAGCAGCAATAAATATCTGATGATGCAACAGCAATGGCTAATTTCGTTGACTTCAAAACTATCAGATTAGAGTTCTTACATAGTTATTTTATACTTATTAGTGCCTTTGTGGTTTTTTTTTGTTAAAAGTATTTTATTTTTCAATTTTTAGTTTCTTATGTGTAATCAATGACTCTCAAGGTCACTGACCTAGGATAAGCATATTAGCGTTGTACTTTCCATCATCGTTCCTATAATATTTAAAGATTTATCCCCTAACTCCTACCCGTTAAGGAAATGTACCTTCCATCATCAGCTCAGCAACATGTGACGACTACCAGACGCAAATATCTGAATAGTTTTAGAAAATATATGAAAAACATTGTTAGTGCATATAAAATTTGAAGAGTTCCCTCGATTTCTTCAAGACCCCATCATCAGACCCTGACTTGGTGACCATGTGACCACCTGTATGTATAGTTTCCAAATCGGGTCAGGCATCTTCGAGTAATCGAGGAACATACATAAAAAAAGATTCCGACGAATTGATAACCTCGTCTTGATGACAGTTAAAAATAACAAAAAAACTGTTACCTAGGCGACCGCTGTCATCCATTGACAACCGCGTCGCATCGCTCACCCATGCTATACATGCTCCCGCTTAACGTTCTTTTTATCATTGCTCAGCTCTTGAGGGTCGTAGCGTGATGTTCTATAGCCTATAACCTTCCTTAATAAATGGGCTTTCAATTGCAAAAAGGTTTTTCCATATCCCACTGGCAGATCCAGAGATTAGCGCGTTCAAACAAACAAACAAACAAACAAACAAACTCTTCAGCTTTATTATTAGTATAGATAGATAGTATAGACTAATATTAAAAATGCGAAAATTTGTGAGTGTGTACGTTACTTCATCACGCTCAAAAGGCTGGACCAATTTTGAAGAAATTTGGTATGGAGGTAGCTGACACCTATTAACACATAGGTTACTTATATCTATCGGGAACGCGGGTGAACCACGGGGCGGAAGCTAGTATTAATATCAATGCTATAATTGAATCTTCAAAAGTGCGTCATTAGAAATACACGCAGTCTTGTACACAATACACTATTGTTGTCAAAGTTATCTTTAGAGAGAGATAGATGTATGTCACAGTAATGTGTGCGAAAGAGAGCGTGTCATAAGAGGTTGACAATAAGCGTATTGTTATATGTCAATCGATACTCTACTTATTGTTACATATTGTGACGATTCGGACCTATACCGGGTGTAAGGGACAGCCAGCCGAAAACTGATTCTATGAATTTAATTGAATTTTTCGTCGATCTTTTCATGAATTATACGATTTTTTTTTCATATTTTTTTGCGTTTTAATTTGTAATACATAAACTAGTTGCCCTCCGCAGTTCCGGGATAAAATGTAGCCTGTATGTTATTCCATTCGATCTATAAGCCAATTCGTTCAGTAGATTTTACGTGAAAGAGTAACAAACATCCATATTTTTTTTTTTTTTTTTTTTTTTCACACACGGTTATCTGATCCCAAACTAAGCAGAGCTTGTACTATGGAAACCAGGTAACTGATATACTACATATACTACTTTTTTTTTTGTAAATACGTACTTATATAGATAATTACATCCAGACTCAGGACAAACAGACATGTTCATGCACACAAATGTTTTTCCTGGATGGGAATCGAACCCACGACCTGCGGCGCAATAGGTGGTGTCTTAACCAACTGCGCCAACTGGCCCGTCATCGCCCGTCGTCAAATACATCCCCTCAAACATTCACATTTATAAAATTCATAATACTAACTTTCCGCCCCGCGGTTTCACCCAATTTCCCGAGGGATCCGGGATAAAAAGTAATATGTGCTAATCCAGGGTGTCAGCTACCTCCATACCAAATTTCATCAAAATTGGTCCAGCCGTTTGAGCGTGAAGAAGTAACTAACATTCACACTCACAAACTTTTATATATTTACTAAAACTAATACTAGTATTAACATTCTACTATCATGCGAGCAAAACCGCGGCCCAAACCTAGTTACGTTCGATCTCATTACAGATTATCCCACAAAATATCCTTTAATAACCCATCAAAATATAAAAGTGTCTCATCGTCTCACGAGCGAGTAGGGGAGGCGTGTCATTTGACACGGTCGTATAATATCAACTGAATCACTGCCACTGGCGCTCGACTCGCGGTCATAAGGATTTAGCTACAACCGTTATAACGTGTTATTTATAAGCTTATGCTATAACGTTATTGTTGTTACATGTTATTTTAAACTTTGGCCCGTCGACTCTAAATCGTCGAAATAAACAACTAATGTGTGTTTGTTACTCTTTCACGTAAAAACTACTGAACGGATTTGGATGAAATTTGGAACACAGATAGTTTATAACCTAGATTCACACATAGGCTACTTGTTATCTTGAGAAAACATAGGATGGACTTTGATCCTTTTTTTATCGTTTAAAAGGTGTCTTAATCGGGTGTTCTTAGCTGTGTTTCAAGACAATCTGCTCAGCCGTGAGCCGTGAAGATCAGCCATCACCTATTTTCTAGTGTAGTCGAGGTTTTTTCTTTAATTTTTAAGTTATAACAAAAATAAAATGTAGGCAGAAAAAACAGCATCAAAACATTCCTCATTACATTAATATGTGTATTAACCTACTTAGGCCACAATATATTTAAATAAACGTTATAACAGTTATACCGTTATAACGTAAAATAACAACCCTACTTAAGCCCGTTATTAGGTGTCAGGTGTCGGGGAATATTTAATGAGGTCTCGTCGTGATTTTATGTCCCAGACATGCTAGAGATTTAACGACTACGAGTAATAGAATTTACGTATGGGTTTTGATACTTGATTGTTTAGTGTAGATGCGACAAATTGATTTTGATACTTTGGTTTTCAATACAAACCAAGTTTTGGTAAAGCATAAAATATCAACATAAATTTTATCTACTCTCATATCGTAATGTTCTTATTATGAAATCAAAATCAGTACTTTAATGACCCACTTTATGCACACCCGTGTATAATGAAATTAAAAAATTATATTATAGCACAGTTTTCTTCCCAAGATAATGCTATAAAATAACTTTTTTTCATTAAAGTACAAGTATTTGGACATGTCTGGCCACTTATAATGGTTTTTGGGTTTTAATACTTCAATTACTGTCAGTCAACTTGTCAAACGAAATAATAAAGAAAAAAACATTATAAGTGGCCAGACATCAGGACTAAACAATTAAACGTAGTATTATATTCTCTTTGTAAACAATTAGGAATTAATCAGTATCAATTCAATTTTAGATGCAAATTTAGGTACTCTGTGGTCGCGTATGCGGTAGGGAGTTTTTCCCAACACGGATTTGGGCGCCATGATGATTAATGTTTGTTTATTTGATTGATTTTTTTGCATACATATTTTATTTTGGCCAAAAACGATAGTAAAATAGCAGTTATACTAAGGTGAAATAAACTTGGATCTGAAATTGTGGAGGCGGCAATGGAAATCACGAATAATCGATACCCGTGAGTCATGAAAACCTATGACAAAATATTATCGATTTTTTACCTTTAAATTACATTATTAGATGAGTTTAGATAAAGTACTGTATGATACTGCACATAATTAGGTATTAAAAACTCGTGTGATACTATTAAGAACCTCGCCTACGGCTCGGTACTTAAACTCACACTCGTGTTTAATAACCCCTATTATGCAACAGTATCATAAACTACTATTATCTAATAGTAGTTCAATATCATAAATTTTGCCAGAGAAGCGATTAATGTTCTGATGCAATAGTATTATATTATGTCTAGGCTTCTATAGGTATTTTGTCGAAATTACATGTTTAAAGAGTTAATCACAATATTATTAGTATTACTAGATAATACTTTTGAGGCGATGATAGCTCAGTGGTAGTGACGTCGGATGCCGCGACGAAGGTCGTGGGTTCGAATCCTACAATGAGCTTGAGCTTTCGGTGAAGGAAAACATCGTGAGGAAACCATAGCACGGTGGTAGGGTACTTTGTAGTACCCGTCTGGCTGGCTACCACCCTCAAGTTGAAAATTTGTCGCCAAGCACCTACCGGTGTGTTCCGGCAATTGCACTTGAGAGCCAGTAATTGCCTTCTCGGCATTGTAAAACGTCGGCAACACATTGGCAATACCTCTGGTATTGCAAATGGCGATAGGCGACGATAACCACTTACCATCAGGTAGACCGCCTGCCTGCTTGTCAACTTTCTGACATAAAAAAAAAACTGCTTTGTCACTTAGCCTACTGTTTGTTATATTTACTATAATCATATCAATATTATAGGCTATCAATGTAGCAATCAGGATTTTTGATTTTCTAGGCAAGCTTACCAAATCCTGAGTCACTTTAAGTCCACTAATAAACTTATTAGTGTCAAAAAATAAAAATAAATCATTATAAAATGTCAAATTATGTAAACAATTATTTCAGAACATAATATAGTTGATTTCTTCAGTATAATCTACTGAATAGGGGACACAAACATTCAACACCGTCACAGCTTATTACTAGACTAGCTGTTCCCCGCGGTTTCACTCGCGTTCCCGGGATAAAAAGCATATAACCTTCGAGGATAATGTAGCTTCCTATTAGTGACAGAATTTTTCAAATCCGACCAGTAACTCCGGAGATTAGCGCGTTCAAACAAACAAACTCTTCAGCTTTATTATTAGTATAGATAGATATAGATTACGCGAAAATAAGAATGACATCGTCGGTTTGGCCTCGTTTTTGCTATATTAGGTACTAGGCCGTTAATCGCTTTAATTTAGGCCTCCTGTTGACGCGAAGATATAAATTGGTCAACATAAAAGTGAATTAGCGGGAAGACAATCTAACCCTAATCATGGAAAGGCTGCACAACCACTCACCTCGGAGTTGGAGCCGACCTGGCGCGTTCTTCCTTCGTACGAGGGGGTCGATTGTCTGCGGTCCTTCGATATGAGTGAACGAAGCCGTGCTGATGATGCACTGAGACTCCAGAAAAGCGGTGGCGTAGCTCCTTAGTAGAACTGAGCGCACGCGACTGGGCGCGACCGACGGTGGTCCAGTATAGTATGACACAACTTAGATGAAGCATCGGCAATTACATTACTCATGAATTAAAAAATGATCGGCGGAAATGATCTTATTGAACGTTGAAAGGCGCGATAATGAATGATTTTTATTAGTTTTGTAAATCGGAAGTGAAGTGTACGAAAACGACTTGCCGATGCTACATCTAAGTTGTGTCATACTGTACTAAAGTTTGTAGTCGTGGAGGACTCACTTTTATATTAGTAATTAAAAGAAAAAAAAATAAGCACCGAATACCTTCGGCGCGAACACCTCCATATATTAAAATTGTTTCCCCCCGCGTTCCCGAGAGATATTATATTTTCCTTGAATAAAAAGTATGTGTCATGTTGAAAATCTGTCAGCCAAGCACCTTTCAGTGTGTTCCGACAGCTGCACTTGAGAGCCAGTTCCTTTCTAGGCTTTGTGTGCTTACCATCATCGGCCACATCATCACTGACCACGGTGAGATTGTGGTCAAACATAGGCCTATATATAGTAAAAAAAAAAAAAAGTTCCGTTTGTTTTCGGAAATAACGAAGATACAGTGCGTTAAAATTTCGCGTGACGTCACGTCTTAGGGTCGGTTGCTCGTACATTTTAGTTAAAGTTATAGTCAATGTTAACTATTACCATGCTTTGACCGTAGAGTCGCTTTGAACGATTGAAAGTGACACGAGCAACCCAGTTTGCTTTCTTTCGGCGGTTAAAGTTAACTATAACCTTACTAAGACCACGCTTTGTGCAACCGGCCCTTAGTACACTTTTGACAGAGAGATGACGTCACAATGACACACTCCTGAACTTTGATGCAAATTATCTTTGTAATTTTTTATTGTTTTGATAAAATAAAAATAGGTATCCAATATTTTTTTATGAGCCGACAGACTAAACAGAATTAATATTTTTGTTAGCCAGTCATGATCCGTATTTCCAGGAGTTCCTGGACATCGTGTCGCGCGTGGCCCGCGGCTCGGTGCAGGAGAAGGTGTCGTGGATGTTCGCGCTGTACGACGTGGACGGCGACGGGCGCATCTCGCGCGCGGAGATGCTGGCCGTCGTGCAGGCCATATACGAGCTGCTGGGGCGCGCCGCCGCGCCGCCCGTGCACGGGGGCGCCGCCAAGGATCATGTCGACAGGATATTTAACGTGAGACTTATGAAAAAAGTTTAACTTGAGGGTGGTAGCCAGCCAGGCGGGTACTACAAAGTATCCTGCCACCGTGTTTCCTCACGATGTTTTCCCTCACCGAAAGCTCAAGCTCATTGTAGGATTCGAACCCGTCACCTTCGTCTCGGCATTCGACGTCTCTACCACTGAGCTATCATCGTCTTAAATTAATTTCGATACAAACTGACGCATACCGGGTGTAAGTAACTCTTATCGAAAACTGAAATGATATAGTATTGTGCTAAATACTACAATCGATAGTAGGAGTGGTTTGGTTGGTTGGGGGGGTGGGGGGGGGCGACACTAGAGAGTGTGCGTGCGTATGTGTAGTTGATGGACACGAACGCGGACGGCGTGGTGACGCCGGACGAGCTGGCCCGCTGGTGCGCGCGGTCGCCGGCGCTGCTGCGCTCGCTGGACGCGCTCGACACCGTCTTGTGATGCGCGCCGCGAGACTCCACCTACGGCCTGCACGAGACTGACTACACGTATGTCACATTCGTGCCGATTCTGTTGTTTACGAACATAACTAATATTAAACAAGTCCCCTCTCTTTCAAGTTAACCTTTTTGAAAAAAGATAGAACATTTTTAATGCTGTCAGTTTAGTCCATGCCGTCGTAATGTACGGGTAAATAGTCGTGACCAATAAAGATAACTGACAGGACTAAAATATCTTGCATGCTTTTCTTATATTTCTCATTAGAAAGAGATACAGTGAGATTAAATTTGTTTAGTTCGTAAACAACAGAATCGGCACCATTATCGATATTACCAATATTATAACCGTGTGTGAAGAATGTCCCAAGATATTTATTATTATATTTTGCATTTTCGTAAACCCTTAGCGAAACAAACGAAAATGGTATGTCTAGATTTAGACTCAGCGTCAAAAAATCTACAAGAAATGATATTTCTCACCCTGGCAATAAATTTTTGTAAACAAGTGTAATGGATAAAATATTTGACCCTCAAAGCCGTTAAATGATGACTAATGACTGGCGTAAAGTGGCAGATGGAATGGCAGTATTTAAAGTTTATCAATTAAATTTAATAGTTATCCGATAGAAATAAAGTATATATTTCAACAACGATGCTCTAGAAAAAACTGTGCCTCGATGCTCCGAGGCCGATCACCGAGCATTGAAATATTTAACTTATTTCGATCGGATGTCTATTAAATTCAATTAACAAATTTTAAATCCTCTGCCATGCCATCCGCCACTATGCGCCGGCCATAAATTAATTAAATTACTTACTGGGTGCCTCATACTTTTGACCGTAGCTGAATTTAAAGAATGAAATAATAAACTTCCTTTTGATAAAACCAGGCCAAACGTACCGCGTGCCTCGTGCTCCAAAGCAGTGGAGTGCAACATTCCCCCAACACAAGAACCCGCAGAAAGTACATCTGAACCACCAGCAGTACCAGCGAGAACAGTACCAGTAGGATCTGATGAAGTGGCTGGAAGTAGAGCAGTGGAAGAAAAGCCTACCACTACTAAAGCTGAAGTGAGAAGGCAAGACAGGCCTTCTCAGCCGCCCCCAGTGCCAGCCCGTGTCACTGCTATTGTAAGTTGTATCGTAACAAAATAATTGATATAACTACAGCTGCAAAATTAAAACGATATTCCTTAAGGTGGAGGCGTCGGTTGGAGCGCGAAATTCAAATTTTATCACGTTTTTTGCTAATTGCAGCTCAGTTATAGGTCGTAAGTTATCAATATGTTATTTGCGAGAAGAATGGTAGTATATTTACTGATTAATAACAAAAGAAATCATCACCATATTCCTCCAAGGTATATTACTGACATATACGACTATTTCATGAAAATGTTACGAAGGTATACCCTTAAAGTCGCAATGTTTACTACAACGATTTGATCTTTATTATTGACCCTATTAGTTGGTGCCATAAAAATACTGATTTTACTGCTACAATATAAAAAGTAGTACAAAATTGTTACAATTAAAATTTTATTTTCAAGTATGTTGTTATCTGTTGTCTGTGTCTGTAATGTAAATAAATATGTAAAATAAATCTAAATTACGTAAGTACACATACGCTTAGTCCTATGCCATTTAAAAAATCTACATATTTTTTATTTTTTTTATTGATTATTAGCTTCCGCCCCGCGGTTTCACCCGAGTTCTCGAGGTATCTTATGTTTCCCCGGGATAAAAAGTAGCCTACATGTGATCTATGTGCCAAGTTTCATCGAAATCCGTTCTGTAGTTTTTACGTGAAAGAGTAACAAACATACATCCATACTCACAAATTTTGGCATTTATAATATTGGTAGGATTA
The DNA here is from genome assembly GCA_963555595.1 of Tethea ocularis. Classification (NCBI taxonomy): domain Eukaryota; kingdom Metazoa; phylum Arthropoda; class Insecta; order Lepidoptera; family Drepanidae; genus Tethea; species Tethea ocularis. The sequence continues at coordinate 5,309,024 of OY741986.1, forward strand.
TTTTTAATATAAGATAATATTATGTAATATATGTCGGTAAACCGAATAAATTGTGTCTTGCTTTTTCTTGAGAATAAAGGTCAAAGTTTGATGTGTAATGTTAATAATTCCAGATAACAGAAGAGACAGTACGCAAGGTGAAACGTCGATCGCGCCGCTCGTCGTCACCGCAGCTGCCTCGGTGAATCAAATAAGACCTTAAAGTATTAGTACAAAGGTTTAATTTTATTATTAATTAAGAATATTTTACACTTAGTTTTCCTTTAATTCTTAAATAAGGTGTTTCTTGGCTTTAAGTATTTATTTAAAATTAACTTAATGTTTATTATAGTCGTATGTGAGAATGATGAAATCATCAATGTAAGCTAAAAATATTTTAGCAGATTAATAGTGAATAAGTTTTATGATCTCATTAAAATTATACTTAGCTATTGAAAGACAACCAAAATACTTACGATATTTAATAAAAAAGAACTTAGCATATATTATAAAACGTTTGATCACTTAATGAGTGGTCAACGGGTATTTGATAATAACCTTACTTAGTGTCCAAACAATTTGATCTTATGATGTATTTAGTAAGTAACATGACATTTTAAATATTGCTTTCATACCACACTTCATCCATTAGGTACATCAAATATATGCGCACTATTTTAATTATAGTGGGTTCAAATTATCACTTTTACATGTAACTTTTAAATGAGCGTTGAAATTTTCAGGGATTATTGTAATTTTTTTTGGAGTTTTCTGGGTCGATCCCATACTAAAAGTAATAATGATAAGTACAATAATCACTAAAAATGTCAACAGTCATTTAAAAAAAACCGTTTATTTTTTTAACAAAACATGTTGTCTTGCTGAAAGGCTTTTCGTTACTAAGGTCTAAGTATACCATCGTCTTCGAATCACTATCAAGATTCTACATTTTAAACTATTCTATTTTATCCTATGGATAACAGTTAAGCTACGTCATATCGCGAAAAAGGCAACTAAAACCGTGAGTTTAAATTCGAAATATTAAAATGGTCATATTAATGGAGAACTTTGAGCAATATAATAAATCAGTATTAAAATGAGATAAATAAAGAAATTAACTATTTCTGTTACATACTTAGATGCGCTAGGGCATTGTCGCTCTTATGTTAATAGCGATAAGCGCACATTCCAAATGTTTAAATAATATTTACAATGAAACAAGATTCTAAGAAACGATATATTTGCAAGCGCTTTAACTAGCTTGTGGAATTAATATACAGCGATCTATTCTATTTAAGACATGCTGATTCTTATATTTATAGTGATAACATACAAAATGGCAAAGAGATGATAATTTATAGGGAATAAAATTATGAAGGTATAGAAAATTTATTATAATAAAAGATGCACGAATCTAGCAACATTCTTCAATAACATTTAAATATTTCGTATAACTAACACCTTTTTCAAATTAGTCTAGATTGGGATATTTACTTTTCTGGTTGTAGTTTTCAAAAACATGTAAATGTACCTACTTTATTCTTATCTTCAACTTATTGTCATTTAGAAATGTTGCACTCAAGTATTTTTCTCTGTAATATTATAAATACCGAACATATCCACACACAGACCTCACTTCAATTATAATATTATTAATTACATTATTTACATGGATGATTTTAACATAGGTGCTCACTGTTTGCACAAAGTTAAAAACATTCATGTAAATTCTAATAAAACTACGTTTGTTAACTAAATAAATAAGAAGATATAGCATTTAATTATTCCATATAAAATCTATAGAGAACAAATAATATTTATGAAAGTACAGTCGTGGATGATAAGCTTTAGCACTAAAAAGCTTTTAAATTGAAATAAATATGGGTAAACCTTCAGTTGGAGCCTTAAATTCTTGTCGCAAATAGCATGTTGATAACTTACGACCTATAACTGAGCTGCAATTAGCAAAAAACGTGATAAAATTTGAATTTAACGCCCCAACCGAAGCCTCCACCTTACTTGCTATCTGTAAAACTAATAATAAATAACTGTTTATTAGAGTAAACTACTAAAAAATAGTAGCGTACTACTTCATAAGTATCTTTGATTTTATGATTTGTAAGCACAACGCTGTGGTAAGCGTTATGCGATGTCAAACACTTCATTGTTACAAAACCGATCACGCTACCGTCCTCGACGGCGAGGACCGCCGCGACGTCCCACTCAGTCTCGTCCCGTTCAAGCGGCCCGAGCTGCCTACAGTAATCCGACCGCCCCCAATTACTCGTACTAAGCCCTCCCCCTCCCCCGGTAACGCCCTGAGCAGAGGTTCGTACCCCATTGCCGAATGTTGTGTACGAAGACCCTTAATTATTTTTCAATATTACTATTAACTGTTTTTAAATATTTTTTATGCTAGCTAACTATATAATGATTGGCTATTTATTTTACAATACGAAATACCTAAGTAAAAGCTACACTATTAAGTTATACCTTGGTGCGGATCACAGTAGTCAGAGATATATATGATATGTCTTTGCAACAAAGTTCATATATGTTTCAGTATATGTAGATTCAGATGAACCTTATTCTAATGTCATATGGCTTATTCCTCTAGCTACTGTCACCCGCACCAAGCTACAACTTAAATAGTGAAAGCCTTATGGTTTTAGTTACATTTTAACGAACCACAAGATTTGCTTTCTTCATTTAGGTATTATTGGATAGGTTCTTGAGGTTTGTTATTAGAATTATACAAATACTTACGTCTGTGTTGCAGTGAAATAAGTCTGGATATTTGACGGCAAGGTTCTTTTATTAATTTAAATAATTAATTTACAATTTCATGCAAGTCTTAGGCACGTCAGTTTTCTTGTCTGTCCAAATCGTCCCTTGTTCTCTGTCTTCGTTTGTAAAGGTTGGATATCGCCACAACAGTCTGCTTCCTAGTAACTGTCCTGCTTCTTTGATAAATTTGTTTTTTTTGTGTTAAGGTTAACATCCACGGCTTTGCTTCTTAGAATAATTACTAAACTAAAGTGATAACGTCTTCTAAATCTAGTAAACGTAGTGTCTTCAATGTAATACTGTTACAATCTTCCTTCTCTTTTCTTCAAACTAGATATTTAACTAGAATAATGTATAGATTTATGCCCGGTTCCTATATTTAACGAATAGTTATTGTACATCAGTGACGGATCGTTTTTGAGTTACGAGTAATAAACCGTTAAAGACGTTCCCAAAAGTTTTTACATCGACTACCTGCTACGAACAGATGTTGGTACCCCGCTTACCGAAGCCCTCCGACGGCCTTTGCTGCGTTTCGTTATTGCAAACAAGGTTATTTTGAATTCAAATAAAAATTAATGCATAACGTGCTTAATTAAAGTATTATGATTAATTTTATTTGAAAAATATACTTATTTTTGATATTCAGTACTTTGATTTGATTTTGCTGAATAAATAATTTGATATCATTTATTTTTAATTCGACCATTCGTCCGTGCAAGCAAACAAAACGCAACTGTGACATCCATCCAATCAAAATTGTGTCTTACACGACAACGGACTTTCCATTGTTTAAAGGATATTAACAACATCAACTAGGTATTTTTACTATAAATTATTCAAAGACGAGAAGAATATTTAAAAGTGGTACAATACAATACACTGCAATGAGTTTGCTAATGGATAGTACACCGGTAAGTTATACCTATTGTATCGTAATGTTGTCGTATCTTTGATTATTTACATTCAAAGTAATAAAATGAACTGATCATTCAGTGTTAAGTATATATTGACTACACATAAAATCGTTTATAATTTAATTTATAGAAAGCTAAGAAGGCCATGAACAAAGACGAGGTTGCTTTGTTAATTGATTTAATTCAAAGCAATCCAGTCTTGACTAGTAAGGAGACCAACGCTGCAACCAACAAAATCAAAGAGGATACTTGGATTACAATGGCATCTGTATTCAATGCCAAGAGTGGCTCCATCCCCAGGACCAAGGAGCAGTTAAAGCTAAAATGGGACAATGTCAAAAAGGCAGCCCGTAAAAGAACCCAACAGATAAGGATGAATAATCTAAAGGTAACTTGCACCAGGTAAGTATTTAAAATAAAGGTTGTATGTAAGTATGCACCTGCATAAATTATATTTTTTTTACTTTTAGACTGGTGGCGGTAAACCAGATTTCATTCCACCGGATGAAATATTGGAAAAAGTGTCAGGTCTTCTAGGGTCTACTTGCACAGGTTTTGTGGTTCCATTTGGTGGTGATGGTATTGGTTGTGGTAGTCTGGTGCTGGACATTAACACTGGTGATGATGGGTCTGGATTATCTGAAGGGATTTCGGACTCTAATGATGCGAGACCAGATTTAGAAGTTTTAGTTGATACTCCTAGCAAAGGTATTATATTTCCTTTATCTAAATAAGCTCTAAATAAGATTTCTAAATATATGTACATAAGTAAACATTATTTTTTTTTAGGCATGCAGGCAAGAAAAAGAAAAATTTTAGGAATGCATGAAATGAATACCCCTAGTGCATCTGCACAAGCGGAACTATCTAGTTCTAAACATTTCTTTGGAATGCCTATATCAGATCACCTAAAAACAATTAAGAAAGGTATGTATTGCAAGTATACCTCTTTCCTACCTATATATCAGAAATCAGTCAATAAAATAGTTGACAAGTAACAAAACAAAATAAAGTAGTTGAAACTCAAGTCATATTATAAATAATAATAAATGTATTTTTATATATTTCAGGTAAAAATAAAGCAGACAATGATGGACGTCTAGCTCGTAACTTAGCCATAGCTAGATATTATGATAAAAAAACAGAAAAATTAGATTTAGAAATTAAGCTTTTAAGATTAGAGTTAGATAAGAAAGAAAATTTGAATTGTAATGTAATTAACGATGTTTAGATTAGTACCTATCCTATGTATTTCTGTTTTTGTTTTAGTGTTAATTAATTGTCAAATTATAAAGTATGGTATGGTATAAAGTTGTTTCATTGTCTGCACTACACCCACTGAATTGAATCCTAATACCACCAAACCCTAAACATGGTGTTAGCTGTCACTAAAGCCATTATATAAATATATTCAAAAACAGAATTAAAATTTATTTATTTATTTAATTGATATAACACAGCATACATCACATATAATTATTACAATGAGTAATTTACTTATACATTTGCAAACAAAGAATTAATAAGAAGTGGGTAGGAAACTATTACTATTATACCATGATGACAATTTTGACCCAAGTAAATGTAACATAATTTGACAGCTAATAATGAGAGTTTCTAATATAATTTTACACAATAATACTGATAAAAGATGGTATAGGTACTAACATAGTATAGGTAATAAAATAGTGAGTGAAGGAGGCATATTTTACTTTTTCACTAGACTATCCAGCATAGGCAGTAGAAATGGCTGCTATGATAGGCTGAAAAAAATTGAGAATGATTATTAACAGTATTTTACATAGACCAGATATCAAAACATGTCTGCTTTTGTAAATTATTTTTACTTACTTATCAAAGAAATCTGATATCAGTGATGCTCTTTCTGTATAATTGGCATCTTCTGAATTATTTGGTACAGGTACTACCTCTACATCAGGAATTTCTACCTCTGGTGGTATATCATCTAGTTTGTTCAGTCGACAAATATTATGTAACACTGCAGTTGCTATGATAACTGCATTGGCTCTTAATAGACTCAAACGCATTGTCAGACCTACTACTGGAAATCTCCTCTTCCACACACCAAAACATCTGAAAAAAATATTCTTTAAAATACCAGTTTATAAAGGTAGATGGACTTTGTCCTCAGATCATAGAAATTTTAAACATGCCTTTCAATACAGTTTCTAGTCCGAATATGGGCTTCATTATAAAGCTGTTCAGATCTTGTTTGAGGGTTTAACAGTGGTGTTAATAGGTATGGTTTCAGGGGATATGCACTGTCCCCAAGCAGCCATTTGTTGCCATACAATGCACTTTCACACTGAGCTGGAAAAGTAATGTAGGCATAATTAAATAATGACTCATAACATAGATACGTAGTCTAATTATTAACTGTTACCTCTTAGTTCTGAATTATTAAATATAGTGGCGTCATGAGTTGATCCAGGCCATCGGGCTATTACATTCATTATCAATAAATTTGCATTACATACTGCTTGCACATTTAATGAAAAGTAGCCTTTACGATTCCTGAATTCTTCCCCAATCTGTGAACCTGTATAAAATAAATAAGTCATGTTATCTATTAATAATAAGTTACTATAAAAAAGTAAAAACTTACATGGTGATTGAATTCTGATGTGCGTACCATCAATTGCACCAAGAACTCTAGGAAATCTAGCAATTCTAAAGAAATCTTCTTCTGTGTTATTGTGTATGTATATGTACTTGCTGTAAAGCTGTGCTATAGCATAACTGACATCACGCACTATACGACAAGCAGATGCTTTTGATACCCCAACAAAGTCAGCAACTGATAATAGCATTGTTCCCAATGCATAAAATCTTAAAGTTAATAACAGTTGGTGTAAAGGGTGTATACCATGGTTCCTGAAACAAAGTAGGATTAATGTAAGTACTTTGTTTAGCCAGGTATAGTGATGGTAACGATTTAAATACTACTTAGCAAAATAATTTGTTGCATTGATTGTTTTATATTTAATGAAATTTTTTAGGTTACAAAAAATATATATTACATACCTGGCTCCCTTTACTCTTAAATAGGGATATATTTCGACAAGTAAACGTTGTACAGAAGGCTTATCTAGCCGAAATCTGAGTTGAAATTCAATCAAATTCAAGGTATTAAAATGATCAACCCTCATTTGATACTTCCTACGATTAATAGGAAGTTCTTCATCGGAATCGGAGTCATTCCAGTCGGATAACCTTTCTAAATCACTTAATTCACTATCGGAATGAGACATTTCAATTTATTTTAACGTTAATAACGAAAACACATAAAACTCACGTACGCAACCGACCGATTTCGGGCGGTAATAAAATCAGAAACGCGTAGTAACTTTGACAGCTGGTTGACGTTACAAATGTTTTATAGAAACACTACAAGCTGTCATTTCCATACATTTACCCTACTATCCGTTATTCATAGCCCTCCCATCCGTAAGTAGCAAGCCAACGGTAACTTTGCTTACGAAACGTATTTTATGGCAACACTTTTAACTTACGCCTCGTAATCTAATCTACCAGGCGTAAGCAAAACGAATCGTTTCTTGAATATAGGAACCGGGCATAATGCCCGGTTCCTATATTCAAGATGGAAGTGGATGGAGAAGTGGCGGAATTCATAACATATACTGGGCGTAAGTGACATCATAACGAAAACTGAAACCATGGGATCCTTTGAACCCTGTATCGTTAAAATGGTGCGTAGTGTTTTTCAACCTTACATAAGAAAAGGATAAGAAATTTAGTCCTGTCAAATTTGTCAGTTTGCTAGTTTCAATGTGAATTTTGTCGCCGAAATTTATTAGTCTTATCTAGTTCAAATATATTCCATCCTTGTTCAATAATGTTAGTGAGAAAGAGATGTAACGTTCGTTTGCAAATTTATTCTGTTTCGCGACGTCCACTCAACAAAAAGATAGAAAATTTAATCAATCATCAACCTTATGTCAAGAAACCAAGATTTAAATTCAAATACGTTATGAATTCCGCCTCTGTCAAGTGACCATATTACTGTCAATCGGAACACTTCGAGGCAATACATTAAAATAAGTACATAGATATATTTACTTCGCAGAGTTGACGAACCAAAATATATTTTATCTCTTTAATATTAGAGTGTAATCTCCTTCTAAAGTTTGAGCCTTACTATTCTATTTTAGTATATCATAAATTGACACGATACTGTTTTTTTTAAAGGACTAAAGTTGGTAGTACGATACTGTATCATTGGTCGGTAACTTATGTTATTTTAAAAAAAACTACGTCTACAATCAGTAATGTATGACACGCTTTTATTACTCTACATTTCTCTAAGTGAAATTAAATTTACACTTATTATTGGCCCCAATTCTGTTTATTAAATACTAAACAAATTTAATCCCATTATATCTCTTTCTAACAAAAAATAAAAGAAAGGGATGAAAGATATTTTAGTCCTGGCAGATTAGTCCGTATACTTATTTCTACGTGAATTTAAGCGCGATCTATATATAGGTCAAGACCATTTACCCGTATATTACGAAGGCATGGACTAAACTGACAGCGTTCAAAATATTATATCTTTCAATCCTACTTATATTATTAATGCGAAAGTTTGTGAGTATGTATGTTTGTTACCCTTTACGTAAAAACGCGCACATTAAAGGGCAAAATTCACCACCAGAGTATTCCAAAGAAAACAATCACCAAGTAGCCAAGCTACCCAATTTACAAACCATTCATGGAAATGTTTCAAGCAGCTGTGCATAACGATAGCAGGATTACAGATGTTCAACAAATATGCTCTCTGAAGAAATATTTGAAGGGTGAGCCTCTATAGATAATTGATAACTTACCAATAATATGTAAGACCTACGACGCTGTATTGAAGCTTTTACAAAAGAGATAACGATTTTTAAGGCGATGCTCAGTGGTAGTGACGTCGATTGCCGAGACGAATCGCGGGTTCGAATCCTACAATGAGCTTGAGCTTTCGGTGAAGGAAAGCATCGTAAGGAAACCATAGCACGGTGGTAGGATACTTTGTACACGCCTGGCTGGCTAGCACCCTCAAGTTGAAAATCTGTCGCAAAGCACCTTTCGGTGTGTTCCGACAGCTGCACTTGAGAGCCAGTTCCTTTCTAGGCTTTGTGTGCTTACCATCATCGGCCACATCATCACTGACCACGGCGAGATTGTGGTGAAACACAGGCCTATACATAGTGAAAAAAAAAGATAAATCAAAACTAATACGCTTTTATGAAAATAAAACGAAAATGCACCATCACTTTGCTTAGTTCCCGCCAAAAATCTGAGTATCGTATCATTTTATGATGAAATAAAATTTAAAAAAAAACGTTCAGATACACGCAGCAGTGTGTAAAATACTCAAGTAATGTGAAGTGTGTGTTGTACACTGCTGCGTGTATCAGAACGTTTTTTTTAATTTCGAATAACTTTCGCGACCAATCACCTCTCGGCTACGCGTGTGAGCGTGTATGTGTATGTGCTGGTAGTATAGTGGTGCCGATGCTGTTGTTTACGAACTTAACTAATATTAGACAAGTCACCTCTCTTTCATGTTAACCTTATTGAACAAAAGATAGAACATTTTTAATGCTGTCAGTTTAGTCCATAGCGTCGTAATGTACGGGTAAATAGTCGTGACCAATAAAGATCGCGCTTAAATTCACGTTGAAATATCTGATCGGACTAAACTGACAGGACTAAAATATCTTGCATCCCTTTCTTATATTTACTATTAGAAAGAGATATAGTGAGATTAAATTTATTTAGTTCGTGAACAACAGAATCGGCACCAATGTCAATTTAAATTATTCTGTTGTGGTAGGATACACAATTGTATGTATCTTATCCATTTAATTAATGGAGATTTGGTATTCCATGTGAACAAAATTGTTTTTATATATAGTTTTTTAATAATTGTAATAAATCTGTTTACTGTTTGTTTTTGAGGCGATGATAGCTCAGTGGTAGTGACGTCGGATGCCGCGACGAAGGTCGTGGGTTCGAATCCTACAATGAGCTTGAGCTTTCGGTAAAGGAAAACATCGTGAGGAAACCATAGCACGGTGGTAGGGTACTTTGTACCCGTCTGGCTGGCTACCACCCTCAAGTTGAAAATCTGTCGCCAAGCACCCACCGGTGTGTTCCGGCAATTGCACTTGTTTGTTTGCCTTCTCGGCATTGTAACAGGTCGGCAACACATTAGCAATACCTCTGGTATTGCAAATGGCGATAGGCGACGGTAACCACTTACCATCAGGTGGACCGCCTGCCTGCTTGTCAACTTTCTGACATAAAACGTAATATTTGAACGGCCCCTTATTTATTATAATAATATTAATGCATTAAAATGATGTGACTACCAGCCGTACAGTAACAAATACATTAATATTTAAAAATATTTATAGTTTTATTTATGACTAGCTGTTCCCCGCGGCTTCACTCGCGTTCCCAGGATAAAAAGTAGCCTATAACCTTCGGGGATAATGTAGCTTTCTATTAGTGAAATCATTTTTGAATAAAAATAGGTTGGATCCTGAAACTATCTTGGATGATTGCGAAAAAGTTTATTTCCTATCATCCAGTTTCATTTTATCATTTTCCAATCATCCTACGACATACATAATAATAAATCCCTATTTCCCTTGGTCACTCACGAGATACTCTTTTTTGTCGTTTCAAAAGAAAATCGTAGGTAGGTAATCAGTAGGTGTAGTGATAAACGAAGCACAGAAAAACAATATACAAAATATGACGCAGAAAAAATCAAGTTAAAACCAAAAAAAAAAACGCGTAAAGTACCTCCCTTATTTTTTTTTATTTATTTTAAAAAAAAGGTTACTTTATTACGTTACAAAGTATTTAGAATAAAACAAGGTTCTGATATGCGTCAATTACAGACGTACACTACATTCGAAGCAGTACAAACAACATATAAATTTTAAATTTAAATTGAAAAAAAAAAAACGAAAAGTAGCCTCGACTCAAATAAGTAATCGAACCCAGATTACTTAACTACAGAACCCTATAACCAATTGCAATGATTATCATCACACCGACCACATCGCTCCGGATCGGATCGGGCGTTGATTAATGAACTGTTAATTAGCTGAGATGATTACTCGTGTTATACCTACCTACCTAAGTATATATACCAAGGATTACTTGTAGTTATTCGCACTCGCCAATATCGCCATGAAGACGTTAATCGGTAAGTACATATAATACAGTTTTTTTTATGTCAGAAGGTTGACAGACAGGCAGTCCATCTGATGGTAAGTGGTTACCGTCGCATACGCCATTTGCAATACCAGAGAGCCAATGTGTTGCCGACCTGTTACAATGCCGAGAAGGCAATGCCTCTCAATTGCAATTGCCGGAACACACCGGTAGGTGCTTGGCGACAGATACGTTGGATGCCGCGACGAAGGTCGAGGGTTCGAATCCTACAATGAGCTTGAGCTTTTGGTGAAGGAAATCATTGTGAGAAAACCATAGCATGGTAGTAGGCTGCTTTAGTACCCGCCTGGCTGGCTACCACTACAGTTTTCGACTAGTATGTACTAGTTGAAAATCTGTCGCCAAGCACCTACCGGTGTGTTTCGGTAATTGCACTTGAGAGCCAGTTGCCTTCTCGGCATTGTAACAGGTCGGCAACACAGTGGCAATATCTCTGGTATTCAAATGGCAATAGGCGACAGTAACCACTTACCATCAGTTAGACCATCTGCCTGCTTGTCAATCTTCTGACATAAAAAATAAACTTCTTTACTCCACATAAATCTTCGACCATTTTCAACATTCAATAATTGTCTTTATCCTTTTCCAATAGAGTTGACGCGAAGAGGACATCCGCTTTTCTGTAGCATACCTTTTGCAACTCTATTCGAATAAGATAGTGACGAATTTTGTTTGAACGTCACTCGAGCAGTTTTCCGTTGTCACTAATAAACTTAAAAATCCTACTACAGCATTCTGCGTGATACTTCTTCATCAGTCGCTGATCTCATGCCGCACCGTCCCCCACTCCGAGTTGGACTTGCCCAACGAAGACATGGACTCGCCCACCGAGGAAATTGCAAACATCCTCATACCGCTCATAGAGAAAACTCTCGAAAAGAATAACAATAAGCGAGCGAGGAAGCTCATCCAAATGCTTCCTTACAACGAGTCCGCAGAAGCTTCTAGATGGTCGAGGTTTAGCAAAAAGAGGGTAGTTGAGATCATGCCGCTTAGACGCAAGCAAAGGCGCGGCGAGAAACCATTGGCGTATTTACTGGCTGCACCACACAGTGATACAGAGCGCAGGGAGAGTAGAAGAGGCAGAAAACATGAGACAGAAGATATAGACGTAAAACATGATATAGAACATCAAGTTGATCCAAATAATGATTCAGGTGATAGTATAGAAACAAAACTACATGACTATGTTCAACGTAGAGGTAATGCGATACAGAGAAATCATGAAACGACGGAAGAAAGCAAAGAACATGGTGATGCTAGCGAAAGTGGCAGTCAAAGTTACAGTGGAAGTAGTGAAGAAGATAGCCGGGTTGAAGAACCCTTAGATTATGATGATCATGATGATAGTGCAGATGCTGCAAGACAAGACGATAGTGGTGATAGAAGTAATCAAAGTGACGACGATGATCTATCGGATGATGAAAATTCGAGCGACAGAGAAGAACTGAAAGATAATGTGTCAGAAAATGTTGAAAGTGAAGTACAAGAAAGAGATGACAATAGTGATGACAACGGCGATGAAGTCGATAATATTACAGAAGACACTCGTGAAGAAATCATCAAATCATCAAATGATGATGATGAATCGGAAGAAAATGTTGCACTTAACGTAAACGAGGAAGAAAATACAGAGCACGTTCATAAAAGTGATGAAATAGATGATGTATCAGATGATTCCGATGATGACCAATATTGGGGCACTAAAGAACTTTCTTTTGAGGGTATCCTAGACAATAATGATTCTTTTTTAAATAGCGACACTAATAACGAAAGTTTGGAAATAGATTCAGATAGGAGTACTAACTGTAGACGAATGGCGAGAATAAGGGACAATGTGAGCGAGGGAGATAGAAGACACGAACACAAGTCTTACCGGCTATCGTTTCTGTTTAATAGATAACAGAGTAAATGGACATCGATATACTGGAGATAGAATTATCAAATGGCTCACGTATTTTTCGGCCACTGTTCGTAAGAGAAAATTTATTTAGGACCTTAAAAAGCACTAACAGAAGTTTAAAATCTTCAAAATGCATGTATGACTGTAGGTAGAGGATTCAAAACTGTTGTCAGAAATAACAAGGAATAATGTATTTCTGCCTGAGAAATACTTTATTTTTTAGAAGATGTACAAAAATCAAACAGTTACCAAAAATGTCACTAACGGAAAGTACATAATAGAATTGGAATTTAGATATAGTATAAATAAATCTAAAACCACGAACCAGAAGACGCAGCGTGGGCAGGCCAAGGTGGACCGATGATCTTGTGAGGGTCGCAGGAAACCGCTGGATGCGTGGAGATCCTTGGGGTAGGCCTTTGTCCAGCAGTGGACAAAGGCCTCCCCCTCTTTCGGCTGACATGATGATAAATAAATCTTATTGTCAAACAGATTATAAAAACAGTACAATTTTACATTTTATTCTTATGAACAGTGAGCATATTTATAGTTAAATAAGCGCATCAGAGAAAATATTAAAAAAAATAAAGGGGAACCAGTGTGTTTATAGAATCTTGTAGTATCATAAGGTGATGTAGTTAGAAATAAAATTAATATAAGTTATACATAAATAAATGATTTTCTCAAGCAAGCATAATATGGCGTTTAATTTTATAGAGAGAATATCCTGGATACTGGTCACACACGGTTATCTGATCCCAAACTAAACAAAGCTTGTACTATTGACAACCAGATAACTGATATACTAGACAGGCCAGTTGGCGCAGTTGGTTAAGACATCACCTATTGCATTGCAGGTGTTGGGTTGGATTCCCATCCAGGAGTGTAATTGTACAATAAAAGCAATTTGGCGGCCTATAAACCTGTGAATAGTAACATGAAAATATCTGTAGCAAATGGTGAGAAGCTACGTGGAAAAGAACGTGGAAATGCTGAGCCTCAAATCGGCGAAAAGCAAAATTTAATTTTGGATAACGTTTTACATGTTCCTGATTTATTCATGAATCTCATTTCGGTTAGCGATTTGACAAGAAATAATTATAGTATAGATTTTGACAAAGGAGTTTGTAATATTCGAAATAAGAATGGAATTATTACGAAATAAAGAAGCATACATAAATGTATGTAGCTCACCCAGCCTCATGACCATCAAAATTTTGTCGTATTGCCCTCCCCGTGTACAACTAATACGTAGAGATGTCGTTTTATAACTTTTAGCGAACCCACGAACTCAATTAGTTCAACGTAGTGTGTGTAGGTGTCACTTTCATTGAATGAAAATTGATATCTTCCACATCAAATATTTCTTACAAATTAGTAGTATTTAACTACCATTGGTAATGATACCATGAAGGAAAATTCATCACATTCTATCGTCAAATTATTTTATATATACTTTTTAATTTATGGAAAAAAATAGAAAAATGATTCGTATATTAATAGATAATTTCACTCTTTGCTTTAAGTTATTTATTTTTCATTTTAGGAGGATTTTAAAATAAAAACTTGGTAATACTAAGATTAAGTGCTCACTTTTGCAGTGTAGCCAATTGGTAGATAATTACCCGAAAAATTGATTTTTTTTATTAATAAAGAACTAATTATAGTGACTTCTCTTCTAAGATTTATACTTTTTTTATGGAATAAATTTATTTTAAATTATATATCTAAAAATAATTCTTGATTTTGAGTATTCTGGCTTGCACTAGCGGGAAAAAGCTACTTCAAGGTTTGATCTGGTAAACCAACAATTGTTATGCGGCAGCCCTGGTCAATTGTCAAAGTTGTCAAAAAATTCGAAAGAAGACAACCGTTGGTATTCCTGATTGTTTTCGTGGGCTCTCGGATTCAATTTCACGGTTAATTTAATTACATTGTCTCTGTGTTTGTGCTTTCTCGTCTCCAAATTCGTTGAGTACAGCTTTGCTCCTCCGGGTTGGTTGGATTTTGTGCTAAGTGTACGCAACTTGTTAGAACTGAGATAGGACTCCACTAGTGTTTAGTATTAATTTAATTTATCATGTCTGTTATAAAGTGTTGTGTCCCTGGATGTAGAGAAGCTGGAGGTCAGTATTTTCTATTACTCCTCAGTGATTTTGTTAATGTAATCGCATATCATTTTTCAAAAAGACGTGTATATTCGTACTATATTATTTTACCAGCTTTCGTTTCTACCATGCGGCTTCACCCGCGATCCCTTATTTAATAACGGTTGAATTTTCAAAAACCCTACAATAGTGTATCTGTATGCCAAATTTCAGCCCGATCCATGTCAGTCATGCTTTACTTTTATATATTTAGATTATTTATTAATTATTCCATGGAAGATAGTCCAGATATTATTTTTACTACTGTTTTTATCCGAGGGTCACATCAAGTTCTCCACTCATTCCCTGATCCAGCAAAGGATCAAGATCGATTCGATTCATGGATCCAATCCATTGGTGGGCATATAATGAGCTTGGAAAATGAACATATACGAAAATACCGTCGTGTATGTCATGCACATTTCAACACAATTAGAAATATAGCCGTACCAACAATAAATATGCCAGGTTTGTAATATTTTATTAATGGTTTTGAAATATAACTAAAATAAGATTTGATTTCCATAATTAGATAGTAAGGGTGTTTGTCCAGCAGTCCAATTCTTTATGGTCCAATGTGGCATGAAAATCGGATGATTGGCTTGTGAACTTGTCCGTCTGTGCTCGGCTCCGTGCAGCTCTTTTTGAAAATTATGAGTTTCTTGGAAAGTTGTAAAAAACAGCACGGAAAAGTAAAATGATGGACGGTAAAATTCCTTGTAGTGCACACACATCCTAAAGGTGGCATTTGTAAGTTAAACATTAAATAATAATATTACAATGTATATTATTTAATTCTAGTAATATTTAATGTATGATCCACGGTGAATAATTATTATCGAGGTGTGCTCTGACATTGCGCGCAAAGTGTGCCGGCGCACCATCTAGCTGCAGCCACATCTGTCGTCGGTAGGTAAGCGGCAATTCCCAAATAATATCTTGGAATCGGTTCTCAAGGAATTCCAAAAATCTTGGGCCATTCATCGTATTGGGCAATTCTATCGGAACAATCAATCTGTCATCTATCATAGCTGCCCAAACATTTATTGAAAATTCGTGTTGAAACTTGCTTGGTCTTACTGCGAGTGGGTTGTCCTCCATCCACAAATGCTGGTTTCTGTGATTAAGTATTCCAGTTCTTGTAAATGTAGCTTCGTCTGTCCACATAATTTTTTTCATAAATGAAGGATCTTGCCTTACTCGACTATTGATCCAAGAACAAAAGGCTGACCGCGCACCGTAGTCGGGCTCGCGGATGTCCTGCACACGTCGAAAATGGAACGGATGCAGGCCTTCTCGTCTCAAAAGCCTCCAAACGGTCCAAATACTCAATTCTAATTGATTCGCAATGCGTCTAACGCTGAGACTACGATCTGCGTAAATCAATTGAAGAACTTCTTCTTCTTCCTCTGGCCAAGCGGTTGCGTTAATTTGGAGGCCTCTGGATCCCAAATTCGCCTAGCCTCAAATGAATAGTGACAAACGTTTGTCGACTGGGTGTAGGCCTGTTCGGAAATCTCTCTCGATATAACCGCACAGCAGCAGCAGCACTGCCATTAGATAGACCATACATAAAATGTATGTCAGCTATGTGGCGCGGTGAATAAGCCATAATAAGCTTAAAAAAACACCAGATGTGAAACGGTACGCGATAATTGAAAGTATAGCGATCGCAACGCAGAGCGAGGGACAACTGGCCGACAAATTTTAAAGTTACTTTGTCCCAGACAAATCACTATTTTTTACCTGGCCCCAAAACAAAATACTATTACGTCCTTTTCTTTCAAGTTTAAGAAAGCCTGTACTAATATTGCCTGCCTGCTCGCACGCCCTATCTATTCAATAGTTTGGGTAGCTACCTGACCGATTTTTTGCACAGGGCGCTCGCGTAATGGTCATATTCAAACAATAATTACTTTTGAACTATACAACGTACAGCTATGATTTAGGTATGATTATGCAGATAATATCTTTGTCTTTTTGATAATACCAAAAAAAGTTAGTATTAAAGGGCTAGTTTTTGCAATAAGTTTAAAATGAAAAAAAAAAACTGAAATTCATATTTTTTTTTTCAATTTTTGTATTTTCATTTAATGACACATATTATTGGCTTTCAAATGATGTTTTTTTTTTATCTGTAAGACGGGCACATAAGAAATAAATATTTTTTTTGTGTAGTCACATAAAAAATAAATCCCATTCCAAGAGGAGAAGGGTGGGCCCACATATGGGGGCATTTTTGTCGATAAAATTGACATAATAACATCGCCTTAAATTATAGCTAGCTATATAATCTGGATCTGGGGAACGGCTCCAACGATTTTCATGAAATTTAGTATGCTGAGGGTTTCGGGGGAGATAAATCGATCGGATCGGTTTCATTTTTAGAAAACGTCTCTGGAACTACCAGTCGTATTTCAAATCTTTCACTAAGAGAAACTTACATTATCCCCAAGGGTTATAGGCTACTTCTCATCCTGGGAATGTGGGTGAAACCGCGGGGGACAGCTAGTCTATAATAAAATAAGTAATTTATATTAATTCATCACGAGCCATTTGCTGTCCGGTAAGGTTGCTGCAGCCATCAGAGGCTACCAACTTTAGTCCTTTTAAAAAAAAACATCATGAGCCCATCAAGTTACACTGCTGGACATAAATCATTCACAAGGTATAAAGTGTAATGCAGTGTTTGTTTAAAACTTATTACAGATGTTGAAAATGTTGTGACACCAGTTACAAGCATGGACATGGAAGCTTCAAAGACTGAAACTATTGCAATTAGTAAGTTAGTCATTAAATTAACCGTATTTTTTCATTTTTTACACCTCAAAAATATAAAAACGTACCCTTAAAGGATCACTAGCGTCTTTTGTCTGTCTGTCCCAGTCAATCACCAAAAAGGGCCAGAATTGCCAAAACAAATAAAAAATATAGTGTGTGAAATACAAAACGCAGTATTGATTGTCGTCGCAACAATGTGCGACCAAGGAACAAACAATAGACAAGCTATTAAACTAATTTTACAAGAAACCTATAGTACTTTTTTGAGGAATGCTCAAAATCCAAAGGAAAACACAATTATAATTAATAATCAAGAAATCATACCTCTATATGATACACCACACTTAATGAAGTGTATACGTAATCATTTAATTACAAAAGATTTAAAATATAACATAAACAATGTCAGTGGTACAGCAAAATGGCACCATTTAGAATTGATATTAAAAGAAAATCCAGGATAAAAGGGGATGAGATTAATACCGAAGCTATCTGAAAATCACATACTTCCATTGAAAATATCTAAAATGAAAGTGAAATATGCAACACAGGTGTTTAGCCAAGCTGTTGGTAAAAATATGGGACACCTAGCAGGTAATTATAGATACTTGATATGATCATTTATATTCACATATATAGTTTTTGTTTATAGCTAATGCTATGGCTAATGCTAAATAAAGCTATGGATAAGGATTGCAAATGATAGGAATAAATGGAAGGATTTGGAGGAGGCCTATGCCAAAGGGCACACAGACAAGAATGCCGGTGTCTAGCGAATGTAATAAATATTATAATCAATTAATCTAATTACCTAATCTATGTATAATGAATTTATTAATAATTTAATTAACGACACCTATTATTATTATTATTGGTTTGTATTACTGATTCTTATAAATCTGTCTGAATAAAGGGCTAAATTATTATTATTATTTATATAGTTTTTGTTTAAGAGACTATAACAATTCTAATCCAATGTAATTTTACAGATAAAGGAATTCTGCCCCCTGAGTGCAAGGAGACGGCAGATCTTCTGCTATTTTTTGACTCTCTGTTTGATTCATTAAATGGCAGCTTTGACAAAAAGTCTACTAATGGGAAACCTCTTCTGGGACCAGTTAGGCCAAACTCCATACAGCACAAAATATGGAATGAAGCCAGGAAATCACTGAAAGAAATGAAATTTATTAATAAAAAGACTGGAAAAACTGAATCTGTACCAACACCCAACTGGGCATGGACAATAGATGGCATAGAACTTTTATTAAATGACATGAACAAGAGGTATGGTATAACATCCGTTTGGATGCGGCACCTTAATCAGAACCCCATTGAAAATTTTTTTGGGTCCATAAGAAGTCATGGGTGCCGCAGTAACAATCCAATGCCAGAACACTTTGAATCGGCATATACCTCTTTATTGATCAATAACTTATCTATGGCCCATGGCTCAAATTGTGAAAACGATTTGTGTGAAGCTTTATATGCACTTGTTGCTACCGAAGACCTCAATAATCCTGAGACTTGTGATATCATTGATATACCTAATATTGTTTTGACGCCTGTATAATCAATGTTTACTTAATCGTAAAATGTAAAACGAAACGTTTCACGCGTTCAAAAAAAATAATACAAAATGGACCGATTTGATTGGCTAATTCCAACCGCCCGCCGTTTTGTTCCTCCCCCCTTCCCTTCCCATACCTAAAACAATTGCATTTAGAAAAATACGCAACGCGTGTGCACAATCAAAGAGAACAAATGAGAAAAGTTGATTATTGTGAAGCTACAGCCTCGAGACTACTCCAAAATCCTCACCCTCATCAATTCGGTAAGTGGTAGTGCTTTTCCCCATCAACGCCTATTGAAGGCAAGACTGATCCACGTGTACTGGGGACTTGGTGGTTATTTTGCACGAGAATGTAAAAAAAAAGTTTTCATATCATGCAATTCATGTAAACATGACATATTGAACAAAAATGAAATTGAATATATAAGTTATAGAGATTATGCAGGTAAACGCTGGCTTTGCACTCCAAGCGATTTAATGATAGCTTGTATATCAAATTTGCAAGACATCTATAATGTAATTTTAAAAAAAATATTTATATATTAATAATATTAAGTGTTTTATAAAAACCATTATATTTATGTTAATAGATTTTGAATTCATTAAATGTAAGAAACATAAGGAGGAAAATAAACGTTTAATATAATAAGTATTATATATTATTTATTTATTTATTTATGTACACACACAGACAAGTAAAGAGAAAAAACAAAACAGATACAACGGCATAAAGGGACTGCTTATTTCTAATAGAAATTTCTTCCAGCAGCCCTGCTTATGGTGATTGTATGTCATTTTTAGATCCTGTCACCAATTTAAGCGATATTGACGAATCAGAGGGCCTACTCCGAAAATCGATACACGACGATATATCGTTTTTCGGAGTAGGCCCTCAGAGTCTGCTGAGAATGCATCAACTTCTGACAATTCATTAATACAAATTATTCTCCCAGTCTTCTAACCCAGAATACGATTTGTCTACGAACGTACTCAATAAAAAAAGAAAGAAAAATACACAAGGAATTACAATATTTGCGGCGGAATGCAACTTTGGAGATTAAAAAAACAGACTGATAAGAGATAGAATTGTTGCTGGAATAAATGATAACAGACCTCGTGATAGGCTTTTGAGAGAGAGTGGACTGACTTTAGAAAGATGCGTAAGCATTTGTAAGGCGGCAGAATTGGCAGCTGAACAAGTAAAGAAATTTGAAAATAAAGAAGACAAAGAAATATGTAAGATAAATAGAGAAATAAGTCAGGAAAATCAAACAAAGAATAATTTTAAAAATAATGCTACAACCAGTACAACGAGGAGACATCTGCCTTCAGGAACCAGGTTGGAATGTGATTGCTCGATGATGTGGATACAGGCATGCCCGAGAGAAGTGTCCGGCATACGATAAAAAGTGCCTAAAATGTAATAAGTTTGGTCATTTCAGCAGTAAATGCTTTACATATAGCAAGAAATTTTAAGGCGATGATAGCTCAGTGGTAGTGACGTCGGACGCCGAGACGAAGGTCCCGGGTTCGAATCCTACAATGAGCTTGAGCTTTCGGTGAAGGAAAACATCGTGAGGAAACCATAGCACGGTGGTAGGGTACTTTGTAGTACCCGCCTGGCTGGCTCCCTAGTAGCATTTTGCGTTGGCCAACGGTGCCAACAGTTGTTTGTGACAATCTAACGAACGGCCAACAATGGCCTCACTACTAATTGGTAGGCTTTGCAACAGCAAAATCATACAAATATCTAACATAAGCCCTACTGCCGGTTTTGGTTAGATTTCCAACCAAAAATCCATACGAGCAGCCTACAATGGGCCTACTGTGGTTTCGCTCAGCATTCCCAACGGAAAATCTATACGAAAATAAAACAAAGGTCTTACCACAGTTTTCCAACCGAAAATTCATACCAGCAGCCTACAATGGCCCAACTGCAGTTTCGATCAGCGTTCCCAACAGAAAATTTATACGAACATAAAACAAAGGCCTGACCGCGGTTTTAGTTGGATTTTCAACCGAAAATCCATACGAGGGCTGCTCATACAATTATCGTCATATTTTAACAAAATAACACAAAACAATCTAATACCTAATATAATACCTAATAATCTAATACCTATATAATCTGAATCTCGGAAACGGCTCCAACAATTGTCATGAAATTTAATATGCAGAGGGTTTCGGGGGAGAAAAAAACGATCTAGCTAGGTTACATTTTTAGAAAAGGCAGTTTTAAAAAAAAAAACTAGGAAATTAGTCTCGATGAATGTAAGTAGTACGTGTAATTTACGTATCAACACGTACAGTACATCACGCTTAGTTCAAATAAATATGAGTAATTTATACTTAGTTATTTATATAACAAAAATATTATGATCCCTGAATAATTTTACATGCTTTATTACAAATGTTTTTTTCGAACATGAAAATAGGTAGTATTATGCCAACCAACAACCAACTAATTTACAAAGGGGTGCGGGCCGCGGGCGGGACGGGCGCGGGTGATGCAACCTTGACTTGACACGCGCGCGAGTCGCCAAACATTCGCCGTAGGACTGTTGATATTTTTAAAAATATCGGATTTTCGATATATCGATATTTTTAAATATATCAATATCGGAGTTTGATATATCGAAAAAAAATATCGATATTTCGATATATCGGCTTTATTTAAAAAAAATAATCGTAAGGCAGCTCAAAAATGATTACACAGTTTATAGTCCAGTATATTTATTAAGCAAATTAAATTATAAATGTATAAAAGTGTTAGGTTATAACTATATATAGTTCTTAGTACTTAATTATTGTTTAATTTAAATAAGACAATTATGTGTACCAATATTTTTCAGTAAGAGTTTTTAAAAATACTCTTTGTTTTATATGTTCAGCTGTTCAGCTGCTACTACGATTATTAGGCACTAAAAGATTGATTGTAGAAGCAACTCGTTCAGATGCTACAGATGTAGCAGAAGAAATTAAATATTTAACAGCTATTTCTGATAGCACGGGAGTAAAATGCCTACTATCGATCCAAAATTTTAGCGATTAAATAATTAACGAAAAAAAATTAAAAATTAAAATTCCTTTAAAAAAATATCGACCATCGATATCTACATTTCAATATCGAAATATAGTTTAAAAAAATATTAGTAATAAATATCGATATTTCAAAATAATAATATCGATATTTCGATATATCGATATTTTATCAACAGTCCTAAATTTCGCCGGCCGGCCGGCTAAATCGGCCATTTTGTATTGATAATTTTGATGTAGTTGCGTGCTTTCTGTGTGCTCACGTTTTTTTTTGTTTTTTCAAAGGATAGAAGAGATTTTTGAAGTTTATTTCTATAACACAAACAAAATAGTGTGCAAGTGAATACCTACGACCTATTCTTTTTTTAGTAATCTTGATAATGTACAAGGTGGTTGAGTTTGACGATTGTGATGGGAGTATTGGCGGTATTTTGGGTAGTTTGAGCGTCAAAAGAGTGGATTACTCGTAAACTTGAGGAGTGCCTTTAGCCTCCACATAAAATAGTTTCAAAATTCAACAAGTGTCTGATAAAGTGCCTGCCAACAAAAATATTACCAGACGATACTTGGATCGTCTATCCCTTCAATCGGATTTTATATGAAACAGGTGAGTTGAGTGTTTTTTTTTACTGTCATTGTATATTAAACGGGACTATTACTATTTATTTTGTACCAGGCCCTCCTCCAAAATAAATAATGCCAGATTAAACCAAGCAAGTAGGAGTCGGACTCGAGCACTGAGGGTTCCGTGATCCATATAATTTATAAAATAATAAATCTCAACTCTAATGATAAGCATCTGTAAGCGCGGTCGAAAAAATAGATGGGTGACCGTTTTACATATACGTAATTTGTATTTGTTGTTTTACGTACAAACCATATACTTCTCTTAAGCTTAATTTGATGGTCATTGAGTAGTCCTAGGGCGGGATTAATTTGACACCTGGAATATACAAGCTATTTTGGGAAAAGAGTTTGTACAAAAATGGTCTAAAAATTGCCATGAAATCGAGGTTACTGGTATGGAGATCCCCCTTGGGTTTTTTAATTTTTTCTCAACAATTGTTCTGTTTCGATTTATCTGGTCCTGACTACCTACCTGTGTGACATATATTTCTAATAATATTTTGTTGCTTTTTCTTGCCAAGTTCAGTGATTTGTATTTATTATAAAAATCAGTCTGACACAAGCATTAAATGTATACGGTCAAAATCTGTGATATTAAATTAATTGATAGTACAGATCAGTTACTTGATGATAACAAAATAAATTCATATCACTCACAAAAACTGCAAACTTATGTTTACTTATGTTTTGTTAAATAGTATATTTATATATTTGTTGTAAATATTGTATATTATTGAATAAAGTAGTTCATAAAGATAGTGATAAAAAGTATGTTTTGATTTTACAGAAACCAGAATAATAAGTGCACCTTGTATTACATCAAAGTCAACTGGAGTAGATATGGGATCTAGGACAGCCAGCCATGGTCCTGGTAAGTCTCAATATATTAAATTAGTTATACTATAGCTAAGTTATCTGTATTGCTGATAATTATTTGCGTGTATGTTTGTTACCATTCAGCACTGCAAGACTAAACAGATTTGGATGAAATTTGCTACATATAGAAATTTTTTAATGTTTTCGCGGCTCGGAATACAGTATTATATTAATTATAGTTTGTCTGTCTGTTTGGTACAAATTTTGCAATCTATTTTGAACTAACTTCCTGTTGGGCTGGAAACATTTATATGGGATAGGTGACCGTAATAATGGCGGGGCCTTTATTTAAAAAATTGATATCTATTTTGTATCTTTCGTAAAAATATTAATTAACACAAGAAATTATTAATTACTTGCTGGCCCGGAAGACGTCCTGCTCCGCAAAAAAATATGGTACTGAAACATACCTACACCTACCTACCTATCCCTACCCACAAATTGTTTCCTGCACTTTTGATGATGATTTATGTAGGTAATAGTAAAAACAATAACTATATGATAAAATTTCTTACCTACAGGTGCCGTTTGACTAAATAAACCTTTTGAAGGAGCCACAGATGCTGATATTCATGCCGTAGTTTCAAACTGGTTCCGGTTCACTAAAGATAGATGGAGGCAGAGAAAGCCGAAGATCTTTAAGAAGTACAAAGCATCGCCATATCAGGGCTAGGACTGCATAAATTATAGGAAATTTGACAGCTTCAACATGTAATGTAGTTGCATCGAACCTTGAGAATTATAAAAATTAACGAATGTAATTTGTCTTTCCTTTTAAAGGTTTTCTTCTGCTAATAAAAGGGAAAGCAAAAATGGTGCTAAGACAAGTTATGGTTAGAAATTATGACTAAACAAAAACTTGCGGTCATTTTTGCTATAGGTAGGTATCTAACCAAGTTAAATTGCTTATTGATCTTAAAAAAATATATATATATATTTATATTCATATTATGAAGCCATTGTCAAGTAAATCAAATTTCCAATAAACGTCATTGCAAATTTTTTTCATTTATCACTGATATCGAAATATTATGTAATTTATTTTTGCAATTTTTTTAAGTAATTATATAATAGTGAAATTCACCAACATAATTTAACTTTTAGATCTTCCATAAAGCATTCAAATGTCTGTTATCAAATGTTAATTTGCAGTTAGATTTGAGTGATGTTAGTGAATTCAGCCATAAGACCTTTACTTTGTATGTTACAGAATTACATTTGCAACATAAGGCCTACAGCTATATTCCACGGTTGGTATACAGTGATTCTATTTTGTAGATCCTTCCTACGCCATAACGTAGGGTTACAGTTGTTTTATCTCACGAAGACGGGTTGACCTTCCTTGAGTGTAGATGCACATGCACATTGTTGTGTGCACGGGCGGTATAGTATCGCTCTCGAAGACCAACCCGCCTGCGTAAGATAAAACATCTGTAACCCTACGTTATGGCGTAGGAAGGGCCTACAAAATAGAATCACTGTATACCAACCGTGGAATATAGCTGTAGGACTTATGTTGCAAATGTAATTCTGGCCCTACAATTCTAAACAGTGGTTGGCCCAACGTAGTCGTATAGCTGTAGGCCATAAGTTGCAAATGTTAATCTGGCCCAACGATAAGAAACAGTGGTTGGCCCAACGATGAGAAACAGTGGTTGGCCCAACGATGAGAAACAGTGGTTGGCCCAACGATGAGAAACAGTGGTTGGCCCAACATAGTCGTCCTGGTAGGCCCTATGTTGGGAGACATCGTTGGCATTACTGAAAACAGGTGTGTCACTCGCAACGGTTGACCAACGGTAGTGGTGGTTGTGCCGATCAGTGGCCCAACGAAATACCAACAAAAAATGCTACTCGGGCTACCACCCTCAAGTTGAAAATCTGTCGCCAAGCACCTTTCGGTGTGTTCCGACAGCAGCACTTGAGAGCCAGTTCCTTTCTAGGCTTTGTGTGCTTACCATCATCGGCCACATCATCACTGACCACGGTGAGATTGTGGTCAAACACAGGCCTATACACAGTAAAAAAAAAAAAAAAAGAAAAAAATGTGAAACAAGTTGAAATTGAAAACAATCGTGATGAAGACGAGGAATTACAATATATGAGGTTAGGATTAATTTTATTGGTAAACTTAAGGATTATGGCAAGAGGTAAAAATCATTTATTTATCGACTATCGTCGAATTTCGATACTATATCGATATTTAAATTTACATTATATTAATTTTTTGTTCTCTGCACTCGAAGTTTTAGACGACTATATTTACCTAGGACAGACCATCCAACTAGGTAGGTCCAACTTCGAGAAAGAGCACTAATTGACTCTGGCGTGACCTTGCGGAAATCCATTATAAGATTAGATGAAAGACAAATATTTAGTAACTAATTCCGCTGAAATATTATATCCTTCTCTGTCAAGTCACCCATCCCCTTAATCCATTCCTCGGTGTCTGTTTGAGTGTGCTAGCCCCTTAAAGTCTCATATCACTCTCTGCACCGGGGCGGTTAGGAACCCTCTCGCACAATAAGACTTGCAGAGGTAGCACAAGCTTAGGGCTCACCCTAGGGACTTACACACCTCCCAACCTATACCCGGTTGGGAGAGATACTACACATCTCCGGGCCATCCCACCCGGGGCGCATTGTTAGGTCTTAGCTAGGGCAACTGCCTGAAGTTTCTTGTGACTTCTCTCAGGAACGCCACGCGAACGAAGTCACGATAGAGTAACGCATAGAATAGCTCCCCGGCCGCAATGCCTGGCTGGCCATCATGGCCAGCCAACCTCCAACCCTGTCCTTTGAGGACGTACTTCTCGACGAGGTGGCACTTCGGTACCTCCAAGCCAAGTTTCCGGGATATCAAATCCCATGCCCCAGCCGTCCTCCATCCCGTGCCGCATCTATGATGTCGGCATACTCAGCCACTGACTCCAGCTCCAGCTCCGAGGAGGCTGGAAATGAATCAGAGCACCCCCCTCCCCCAAAGAGGTATCCAACCCCCCCTCCCCTGCCGCCCCCACGCAGCCGTCCTCCTCCGAGGATGACTATGTGTTGGTGGGTAAGGGAAAAAGGAAGCGTGGCAAGAAGCCTGCCCCCTCCTCCGCTGCACTCATAGACGCAAAGATCGTCCCTCCCGCCCTCTTGGACTCGCCCATGTCCCCTCCTATGGAGGATCAGGGCCCCTCCGCCTTCCCAAGGCACTCTCAACCAGGGCGCTCCTCCCCCGCCCAAGGCCCCTCCTCTTCTCAGCATCCTGCTAAGAAGGATACCCCCCGCCCCTGTTCATCCAGGACAAGGACAAGTGGCCCCAGGTGTCATCTTGGTGCGCCAATCTTAATATCAGTTTCCTCCAGGCCAAACCCACCGAACACGGTATCAGGGTTACCGTCCAGACTTATCAGGACCATAGGGCCCTGACAAAAATCCTAAAAGAAAGGGCAGTCCCCTTTCATAACTACACCCTCAAGGAAGAGCGCGAAATTCGCGCTGTAATCAAAGGAATCCCGATTGAGATTCCTATTGAAGAGGTTAAGCAATCTCTGCTTGACCAGTCCCTACCCGTCCTAGCTGTACATCGAATGTACAAAGGTCGCGGCCATACGCCATACGATATGGTAATGGCCATTCTAGAAAAAAAAGATGAGGCTAAACTCATCTATAACATTAAGACTGTATGCCATCTCTCTGGCATTACAGTCCAGCCCCCCAACAAAACAAACTATCCGTCGCAGTGTCACAACTGCCAGCTCTATGGGCACTCGGACCGCAACTGCTACGCAAAACCCAGATGCGTTAAGTGCTTAAAGGACCACGCGACTTCTCAGTGTGACAGACCCAAAGACAGGTCTCTGTCCAAACTCTAGGACACACCGCCAACTACCGCGGTTGCCCCAAAGCCCCCAAAAAACTGTCCCGCCCTTCCACTAAGTCCACCTGCAAGGCCCTCCTCCCAGGTCCAGTCAAGGACACTGTCCTAAGCCCCCAGAGGGAATCCCCCTGGGGTCAACTGAACAAACAGCCCAGCCAATCCTCCAACTTTCCCCCCCTACCCGCCCCTAAAAAATCGATACCCGGCTTTGCACCAGCAGAGCCCGCGTTAGCTTCCCCCCCAGCCCCAACTCTAGTGCCCACCGCTGGGCAAGCACCTACCGTCGCGCCCGTGCAAACCCAAGCGCCAAAATTAAAAACCCCCCGCGAAAACCCGACGAATCGGGATAAACAAATTCCGCAAAGCGTAGATTCGGACTTCGCTTTGGTGGAACGTTTCGCCGAAGCCTTCGACCTCGAGATCAGCCACCTCGCGGCTCAGATTAGGCAGAACGAGGGTAACGGTCGTGCCCTCGCTGTTATTGCGGTGCGTTTCCAGCGCATCATGTCCTCCCTCGCTCAATTTCGTGTTAACCCATGATGGATAATACATCCAACAATTGTAGGAATAAACCCCGATCCCTTAGGATAGGATACTTCAATGCCAACGGAATTAAAGGTCAACGCGATGACATAGCAGACTTTCTGCAAAATCATCAAATTGACATCGTAATACAAGAGACCTTCCTCAAACCCAGTCACAGAGATCCAAAAATTGCTAACTATCAGATAGTTCGCAATGATAGGCCCGATTCAGCCCTAGGAGGCACCCTCATATACTACAAAAGGTCCTTGTATTGCTCCCCTATGGATCCACCCCCCTCACTAAGCTGCATTGAAGCCTCGGCCTATAGGCTCGGCATGACTGGACACCAATCCATCATTCTGGTCTCGGCTTACATATCCCCCAACCGCGATAATACGTCACTCAGCAGTGACCTCAAGTCCATATTTAAAATGGGGAATTCTGTCATTTTGGCGGGTGACCTAAACGCAAAAAGCACCCTCTGGAATTGTCACACGACAAACCCCAGAGGTGCTATTATAGAAAAAATGCTCGAGCCTCTCAATCTCGACATAATAGCACCACTAGAGCCCACTCACTTTCCCCATAACGTGACTCACAGACCAGACGTACTCGATGTGGCACTGCTGCAGAATGGGAACCTACGTTTGTACGATGTAGCGGTACAACACGAGTTGACCTCCGACCACAGGCCTGTTGATCCTAGAATTTACACCGCGAGTAGGTCCTCCAGATCCAGGTCAACCCACTCCCACCAAGGTTATAACGGACTGGAATAGGCTGGGCGAAAGCCTCAAGTCTACCTCATCCTTCCACCTAGATCAGATCCCGGACAGCCTCACCACCGCTGATGAGGCTGTAGGCGCGATCGACTCACTCACAAATCACGTGCAGTCGGTAATTACTGACTGCTCACGGACAGTGCCTGTGGAGAGTGATCCCGCATGCGTCTGCCCGATGACGTACGCGATTTGATGAGGGAGCGAAACGCCGCCAACCGCAGATATGATAAATATCCTAGCGACTCAAACCGCATCCGATTGCGAGAGCTTCAGCGGGCCGTCAGGGCACGCGTTGATGAAGTGTGTCAATCCCGCTAGGACCAGCAGACCCTTAGCGAACTCGAGTGGCGACCACGAACCGGAAGACGCAGCGTGGGCATGCCCCCCACAAGGTGGACCGACGATCTTGTGAGGATCGCGGGAAACCTCTGGATGCGGGTAGCGCAAGACCGGCCATCGTGGAGATCCAGGGGGAGGCACGCGTCCAGCAGTGGACGTCTTGCGGCTGATATGTTGATGATGATTTTTTTGTTTGTAAAAAGTATAAATTAACTGCTATTATAATCATGCATTTTATTCAAGGTGTAAACAATGGGTTAAAGCTACGGGAAAAGAGGACTACATGGGTCTATACCCATAGAAAAACTACACCAGTTAAAAAAAAAAACACAATTAAGAAAAAAGCGCTGTCCCATCTGTAAGACTCTGCAGAACCATTGGCAGATGAGATATTGATTGCATATCCACTACACATTGCTAAAACTGATCAAACAGGTTTCCACGAAACAGACAACTATAAGCAAGAGCTGGAAAAGTATTTTATTAAAACAATAATTTTCTGTCATAACAAAACGTAAACAGAATTTGTTAAATCTGTCGATTGCAATGAGGGAGTGACCGCTTCCACAGATAAGCCCCTGAGGCTTCTGTGGTAGCTATATAAACATAAAATTTGTTTGTATTCATATAATCTGACTTGCACTTGCCTGGTTTCTGTAGTTACTCATGACTTTAAAGTTATGTTATGTTTTACAGAGCTGACTTCTATTATATACTAGGAACATGATTACTGTGGCTCTTGGACTTCGCTTAGTAAGTTTTAATTTGTTTTCTAGAATCCACGCACTTGTAATATTCAGTTTAACCAGCATACTGGACAAACGCCTCTCCCAAAGCACACCATTCAGTTTAATAATACTTTTATTGCAGCACCTTCAACATCTACCGCTGAGTCAATGATTGAAAAATCTGTGGAAATATCTGAAATTAACCAAAGGTTTGTTTCATTTCACCATTATTATAGTAATTCTCATTGTATTTACTACAATGAAGTTTTAAAGAGCTGTCAGCACTTACAAACATCCGCGCGACCCGATAGTTTGAAAAACTTAACACGTATTCAAGCGTTAGCAGATCATTTGCATTGTCTTCTTATACGTTTGGAATCACATGATGATGTAGATAAAGCTACTTATTCTGAAATGTCACAAGACTTAAACAAAATATTATCCAGATTAGATAACATGTTTTCGATCTTCAAATCTACTAAGCCAGACGCATCTGACGCGTCTCCTACTGTACCTCTGCCTGCTGTTACTCGGAGTAAACATCAGTCAGTACATAAACTTAATATTAAAGGTGGTTCGTCATGCGTGCGCGAATTTTTAATACGTTTGGAGGAGTTGTCGGTCTCTCGCGGCATATCTCAAGAGATGCTGTTCACTTCAGCGCCTGAATTATTTGCAGGGTACGTCCTATGTTGGTATCGTAGTGTTAAGTCCGAGATAAGTAGTTGGTCAGAAAAAGAATTTAGTGGACGAATATCTGCCTCATGATTTTGATCGTCGATTGATGCAGGAGATTCGCTCTCGTACGCAGGCCCCAAGTGAGCACATAATTAAGTATGTGTCGGTCATGCACGATTATTTTAGTCGTCTTTCTTACCCAGAATGATAGCTCAGTGGTAGCGACGTCGAATGTCAAGAATCTTTACATTCTATCCCAAATGGAAAGACATACATAATATCGTCTACAGTAGCGTATTAAAATAATATTCTAATAGCGCCTGATCGACGCATCACGTGACCAGAGGGCTGGCGAATACCTTGCTCAAAGATAAACATTGCCATACAGCGTGGCAATGCCGCCAGCGTTCTGGGCACGCTACCTGCTGGCAGCGATTTAGACCAACTTTATTGATTGTAAATAGGTTTTATTTAATTGTTAGTCTATAATGTATTTATATTTAATTTATTATTATCAGTTCTTTAAGTATTTGAATATAAAGTAATATTTACATCTTCTGTTCAGAGTTTTCTTCTGTGTTCTAAATCAGGAAAGGAGAACCGTGTTACCCCGAATTTAACGCGAGCGAAGCCGTGGACAAAAGCTATGTATAGTTTGGTAGTTCAAGGCAGAGTGGATGGCAAAAGAGCACGTGGTTGGTCCCCGACTAGATGGTCTGACCTCATAATGTCCACCACACACTCCACCATGACAGAGTGTTCCCATTGTTACAACAGGGCCAAATGCGTCTCGCATTGCAAAACCCGCCACTCAATATTCTTCTCCGCTAGGATTAGTAGTGTCTGTGGGTAAGAGCGGGCAACACCGGGCCCAAGCTTACATTAAATAAAAGTTTACCATCGTAAAAAAGGCGTACTTTGACTATTTTAAGGTCGACCTGTCGTGGGTACCAAAAATCGTTTGCACAATTTGCAAGACAGTGGGCGTGAAGAAATAACAAGACAAGAATAAGAAATTTAACAATAAATTTTCCTAATTCCCGTATGCCATTCAAACAATTATTGGACCCTGCCAATCCATATGCACTGGAAAATTACCTTTATTCTATGGAGGATCCAAAGCAGAAAATATTAAAAGAATTCAAACTAACTGATGTTAGTAATGAGGAAATTGGACACATTCAATACAATACAATTGGTCCTTGGTCATCTGACACGAAACAAATAGTTCAAGCGTTTGATCTTGGCCTCTGGGGATCTGAGAGCCAGGGACTTTTTTGCCCAGAGGCTAAGTCTGATCATTCAGCAAGGCCACGACGCAAGTGTCACGGGTACCATGCCAAATTTTGAAGTAGGTTATTTTGGAATTAGTAGTTTTTTAGTTTAGTTTTTATTTATTTAAGTCTTATTGAAGTAGGTTATTTATTTAATTTAGTTGTATTTATTAAGTACTTTTCCTTAGTAAGAGTAATATTTGCTTTCCATATGACAAAGACGTTATGAGATTGGTCAGAATGTGTGTTCTGAATGGCATTATTATAGAAGCCATAGGCTTACAGCGAGCAATTTCCACACAATTTGCCATCTGAAGCCTTCAATGCAAAGGAGCTGTTAAATAGGCAGCCATTTGTGTCACGAGCTACCAGCCATGGTATAATGAATGAAAGTGTTGCATTAAACAAGTATTCTATAGATAATGATTTAGTTATACAACCATGTGGAATTTTCATATCTAATAAAAATCCATATCTAGCTGCATCTCCTGATGGGTTATTAGGGCCCGAAACTATAATAGAAGTTAAATGCCCAGAAATTAGCCCCACAGCCATTCCATTTTACCCTGTAAAAGTAGCTGTAAGTAGTAAATCAATTTTTTTACAAGCTTAAAATATATGTCCTTACTACTAACAGGTGCAAGGGCAGTTGTATTGCTTCGGCAGAGCTTATTGCAAAACTATTATTTACTCATTTAAAGATATGAATGTGGTCTATGTTGAAAGAGATAATTATTTTATTAATACGGGGCGGGGAGCTTTTTCCGCCAACGCGTTAGCTTGGCCATACAAAAAGGGAACGCTGCCAGCCTTCTGGGAACCTTGCCGTTGATTGGCAGCAGCGGCCGCCTCGAGGATGTTTTTTATATATAGTTTGTATATTTGTTGTAAATATTGTATATTATAGAATAAATAATTATGAAATGATTTAGAAATTAAAAATGACAAATAAAACGATTCAATAAAAGCGGCTTCATTGTTACCTAAACTGAATTGTTTGAGGTTTATTTCGGATTTTAGTTGTGATATTATAAAGTGATACGAACCATGAGTGAGGAATTTGAATTATTTGAATTTCTGGAGAGCGACGAAGACGATCAAAGAAGCAATCAAACAAATAAAAGAAGAAAATTAAGAGAACAATGGGATCCATTTTCTATAGAAGATCGTGAATTTATTAAAAGATTCAGCAAGGAGCACAATCTTTGCGAAGAGCTTAGACCACATATGTCTGTACCAAAAAAATCAAGGGATTTATCAGTGGAAACTAAGGTATGGTCTTTTTCAACAAAGAGTAACCTTAGGGCCTCAGGAAACCACAAACATTCATCAACAAACAAATCGAGTCATAATAAACCAACATTTCATTGTTTTAGGTTTCAGTTGCATTATCATTTTATGCAACCGGCTCCTACCAACGTCCCACTGGAGATACTGCATCACATTCTATTTCACAGCTAACTGTCTCCGTTGTAATTAAAAAGATCACAACATTGCAAAATTTGCCTCAAATGAGGCCGAATGAGAGTAGCGGTAGTAGCCCCAATATCAATGTGGCTTCAAGGCTGTCGACCTATGGCAGTAATGGCGGCGGGAGCATCTTTAATATTGAGAAGTTGGAAGGCGTCTCTAACTACACGAACTGGAAATTTATCTTTAAGATGGTTCTCACCCTGGATGGCTTATGGGGTTGTGCGGACGGCATTTTTTTTTAAGTGACTAAAGTTGGTAGCCGCTTATGGCTGCAACAACCTTACCGGACAAATCGGCGAGCGCAGAGGGCTCTTAGCCGAGTAATATTTAGGTAACAACGCCTGAGGGCACCCCCGAATGGGATACGAACCTCGGCCCAGGGCGTTACCGGGAGAGGGGGAGGACTTTGTACGAGTTACGACTAATTGGGGACATGCTTGCTGTTGACGCTATTCAATAATTTTAAATATTAACGCTAAAAAACAAATTAAAAAACCTTGTCTTTGACATATATTTTTCCATTCCCCTTTTAATTGTCACTTCGCAACCGGCGGCCTTCCTTCTCTTTCTTGCACCCACTAAAATGGTATGGGCGATGTCGCCGTCTCACTCGCATGAAGGTATGGACCGAGGAGGATGGAACGCAACAAGATGGTGGTCAGACACTTTTTTCTATGATTTGTCGGTTGATGTGTGAACACTGGACTTAAGAAGTAGCGTACAGAACCATATCTATTATATTTAATAATAGATTTATTACCCGCGGCCGCGTGAAACATCTGATCTACCTATCATCAAGGAATTACCAAGAAAGTGCAGTTAGTGCGAGATACCTACCAGACTAGCCGGTTGCTATAGAAATATATATTATATTTAATATCCTTACAGTCCGGTCTGCTAGTAATTAAAGTTTTCCGCAACACTTGCACAAATTTGAAGACCGAGGGTTGTACAGATATAATATTAAGATGGAGGACCAGCTTGAATTTTGCGCTTACCTACGCAAATTTCCTCTGACAAGGGTGGGGGGGGGGGTCGTGTCACGTATTAAAATCGGGTTCTTAAAATCACATATTAAGACCAGACCTCTTTCGCAATTTAATACATTAGTTCCAAATTTAAAACATATTTGTTCGCGCACCTACTAGCGCCATCTATTACGAAGAATGGAAGAATGAGTCCCCACTGCGACCGACCGGTAAGAAAGAAGCGGATGAAAGAATCCTGTCTACGAAGAGCACTACGTTAGAACTGTCCACACGCATAACGTCTAAAACCTTTATAAAATATTAATTAAATCGATTATTATACGAATATATTATATTAATAAATTAATCATTGGAAGGAGCCCCGAAAACCCCCGTCACTGGATATATTAATAAAAGTTCACTTCGACTCCTAGGTTCGCCCATATTCGAGGAAATCATTCGACCCTTTTGTGGACGAACAAATTCAATTTTTTTATTCTACGTCTGAACGGCTAGTAAAAATCAATACTCACATTTTATTATGCGGCATTGCCTTTTTGTACCAAAATTTACGTATGTTTTACGCAGCAGCAATCTTTGGCAATACGAAAATATGCTAAAAAAATTGGACAGCATTATTAGGCATACTCTCATGACTATCCTCAATATTGATTTCGATGATCGCACCTGGATTCAGGCCACCTTACCTATACGTTTTGGTGGTATAGGAATGCGCAAAATGTTTTTTACCGGCGTTTCTGTCTTCATATCAAATCAGCTACTTTTTAATAAATGTCAAAACGATAGTTTATAAGGAATTTTGTATGAAATACTTGCTACACAATGACATCATAGTTTCACAGCATCAAATGATCTACTCTTAGTGGTTCTATTGGTAATTAAAATCATACAAAGCATTAAATGTACAACATATTTGATGTTTCCACGTGTTTTTTAGATGTTTTATGCATTGTTAAGTGTTTGGTCATTTATTTATTTTTGTCACTGTCAACTATCCTATTATTGTATTCTTGTACTTTTTTGTGTTCGTCAAATAAATATATTTTCTTTCTTTCTTTTCTTTCAGTTCACAGTACACGTGACCTCATTGGTAAAATTCTTAATCCGTCACTTGGTGACTTTGAGGTCTCGTTGCTGCCTGAGGCCTGAAACGCCTGGTTCATGGCCTCTCCAAACACAGATGCTCCGTCACTGTTGTCGTCCTGTCGTGTTACCAATTTGTCTATTTATTTCACCAAACGTGAATACTCCTAAGTATGAAATAAATGTCGTGTCATTGGTAAACGTTCTTCTTTAGTTTACGAATTAGAAAGTTGTGTTTCTGGCAAGCCTTTAGGTGTTTGGCAAGTACAAGGTTGTGGTCGAGGTTGAAACTCGTCGTCAACATCAAATAAATACAAATTATAAAGGCACTCTTACTTTTTACTGCCAACATGCCAACATAATAGTTGGCTTGCCATTTCATATTCTCCGGGGTTAATTTATGATTATAATTAATTTATAATTCATTCATTCATTCATGATTATCAAAATGTTATTTTTATGAACTCAATATTATCTAAAACCGTTCAAGTATTTAAAATAACAAGCTTCTAAATTTTAAAAAAGACATATCTACATTAAAATGCTGAGACATTAATTTTTAAATTTAGGTTTATAGTGGCAGCACAGATAACACAGGATGTCCAACATACACGTTTTGTAATTGTAATAACTTCCTTTTTCTATCAATGTCAAAATGGCCGCTGTTTTTATAAAGACGTATTAGTTTAACAAATTTGTTTTTAAATATAACAGTGAAAATTAAGATATACTGCATTGTGCTTTTGTTTATGACAAACAGTGACACTTCATTTTTAACATGTGATGAACATGTTGCCGATTTGACTAAATTAATTTATAGGCGTCTGGCTATTTTATTAATACGGAGGCAGTGCCAAAGAATGAACCAAACATTATCAAACCAAGCTGAACATTTAGCTGATAAAACCAAAAAACCCAACAAAAAGGAGTAGATAAAGAATAGAATAATATTTTATCTTTTTTATCATTTTTTTAATATAGCTACCAGACAATAATAATTATCAATATTTTGTAAATGCATTTAGATGATTGTGTTCTTTCTGTTTGTGACTAATCAGTGCTGTAACATGTTGATAACTTACGACCTATAACTGAGCTGCAATTTGCAAAAAACGTGATAAAATTTTAATTTCGCGCTCCAACCGAAGGTTTACCCTTAATGTGAAGTCCTGCCGCCGAGCATTCGATTGTTGTCAGTGACTTTATCTAAGCAAATGTAATATTCCAAACTTTTGTCATTCAGACTATTCGTAAGTAAAAATAATTGAATAAATTAAACTTAGATTTTGATGTCTATTTAAAATTACGGAGGATACATAAATAAATATATGAACAAAACAGTAACGCAGTTTAATTTTGGACCTTTGAATATTAAGTTTATCAATCCAATAAAACCGGATTCCTACTAGAAACTCGAAATTGTCGATAATTTTTTATCACTAATAGACATCACTAATATCGACTTTTCTCCTTACTATATATCAATGTAGCCAACATGAATATAATATCATACATTTTTAACATGTTGGCGCAACATACTAAGAGTCCTCATATAAAATGAAAAAAACAAAAATGTTCAGAGTTCCGCCTCTTAGAACGTAGTGTTTATATTTTCATTGCTCGTCGTAGCCCGGACCAGCAGGTATATTTTAGGAATTAAAAACATTAGTCCTGGCGTTGGAATTTTTTGGTTTGGTTTTCTGCAAAGAGTAACGTAGCTAACGGGTTATTTATATTTTGGTATTATATAATGTAGTATATAATTATTGATATTTGGTTCCATTTTTTTTGCCCTTTGTTGACGCACCTCTTTAATAAAAAGAAGAAAAAAGCTATCCGTTCTAAAAGAATTCAAATATTAATGGTTTGTTTTTTTTCATGTCAACCACTAAATTTGCATTATAAAGACCAAATGAAAATTATAAAATTACAATAAAACTTTTATTCCGCTGCAACATGCAATGCTTGATCCATCGAGAGCCGGATTTATAAAAAAGCTACAAGGTGCATCAGCACATCGCAGTGTATTTGGCTGAAGCGATCGTATCATCGGTCAGCCAACAGGCAATTAAACTGATTTTGAGAACTAACAAAATTGGTCGCCTTCTCTCTGCATTGTTGAATTTGTCGCTCGCGCCAGGTTAGAATTTTGTGTGAAATGCAAGCACATCTTTTTGAAGAGAATGGAGTTGATTTACTTTGGGTTGATTTCCTCGCGAAATCGAAAGACAGAAATCATTGTCCTGAATTGAAAAAACTTGTCACGTTTGTTCTTTGCATTCCTGTTTCTAATGCAAGTATTCAGTATGATGGAACAAGTATGGAGCAAGGAAACCTTGGCTACGGCTGGTGTTGTGGATTTCTTCGATAATTTATTTGACAGCGTGAATGGCTATCCTGGTGGAGCTATAAAAGGAAAATATCGGAATGTAGTGAAGTCTAACTACCCTCACTATACATTTTGTAAAGATGCAATTAAAAAAATTAAGTATAAAGATGTATGTAGCAAAACAGTTACCCGGACCGGAATACCTCGATTAGCCCGAGTTCCATCTCTGGATGGGTGGATTACTTACATTAGAAACTTTTTTGAGGATATCCAAATTATTTTTAACAAAAGATTTATCAAATAAGGGCTTTTAATTATAGAAATGTTAATCTAGATGCCCATACATTTGAATCTTTAGTTTTAAGTAACGTTTTAAGCCCTCATTCTAAAAAATGTAATCTTGAAGAGGATGACGGAGAAACTCTATTAAATATTGATTTCCTTTTTAAAGATAAAATTACGGATGATAATGATAAAGAAAATGTTCTGCCAAAAAAAAACATTTCTATTGAACTTTAATCTCACTACTTATATTATTTACAATTATTTACATAAATAAAAACTAAACTAAATAACTACTAATTACAAAAATAATAATCTCCTTAAAAATTTGGCATGGTACCCATGACACTTGCGGCGTTGCCTCGCTGAATGATCAGACTTAGCCAAATGAAAAAATACATAATGTAGAAAAATAACCAAATCTGTAAACTGCAGAACATGTTTAAAAAGTTACACAAGTGATGATATTCCTCAGTATACTCAATATAAGGAATATAAAACCTTAAAAAATATATAATTTGGCACATTCTAATGAAATTTTTTAAGATTATATAGGAATTTCGTACAAATAATTGTCGATTACCGTAAAACGGGGTCAAAAGATACATGTCATTTCAGAAAATTGCCAAAACAAAGGAACAGGGCAGCAGTCTCCGCAGAATCAATCAAAGCCTACTTTTAGGAATGAAAGGTATCGTTAGCAGAAATTGAATCTTCCAATATTATTAATTACGATGAAACAAATTTAACCGACAATCCGGTCGAAAAAAATTCTCACGAAACGGGGACCAAAGTACCCAGACAGATTTCTATTATATTAGCTGCCGCTTCAGGAGCACTATTGCCGCAATATGTAGTATAAAACGCGCAAAACCTTTACGATACCTGGACTTAAAATGGGCCACCAGGGACGCGACACGATCGTACGCAAAGTAGATGGTTTTTTTTTATGTCAGTAAGTTGACAAGCAGGCAGGCGGTCCACCTGATGGTAAGTGGTTACCGTCGCCTATCGCCATTTGCATTACCAGAGGTATTGCTGACCTATTACAATGCCGAGACGGCAAACTGGCTCTCAAGTGCAATTGCCGGAACACACCGGTAGGTGCTTGGCGACAGATTTTCAACTTGAGGGTGGTAGCCAGCCAGACGGGTACAAAGTACCCTACCACCGTTGCTATGGTTTCCTCACGATTTTTTCCTTCACCGAAAGCTCAAGCTCATTGTAGGATTCGAACCCACGACCTTCGTCGCGGCATCCGAAGTCACTACCACTGAACTATCATCACCTCAAAAATGTTTGAAGATTGGATAAAATCTATTATGTTCGCTTATTTCAGAGGTTAAGAAGGAAAGACGTGCTTAATAGGTGATAACCTATCTTCACGTCTATCGTTAGATGTAATTAAATTGTCATGAGGAGAATATTAGGCTACATTTGTTTTTTTGCCTGCTACCAGTAGGCATCTTTCACAACCACTAGATGTGGCTGTTAAATTGTTTTTCAAAGAAATTTGTTATTAGTATTGTCGCTAGATGGCGTTGGTAAATTTATGACTTTTCTACATCGCGATGTTAAGACTCTCCGGCGTTTTATTACATCATCGTGTTATCTTAGGTTTTCGCTTTTTATTAAATACTTGTGGAAAAGTCCATCGAAGTTTTTGTTATCGTACCCTCGATCCTAGTACCGCTTGAGACCTTTTTATGAATGGTTGTTCAATGGCATTTTTTTGACCTATGAAGATTGCATGGAGAAATATTATTTTAAAATGGAAGAGGACTGATGACAAGACCCAAGCATCTGTTCTGAAGGCATGTTTTTTTGAAAAAACTTACAGAAGGCCTATCAGGTTTTAGAAAAACAGGCATATTGCCCATTGATGAAAAAAAGGTCTTAAGCAGATTGCCCGAAGACTAATAATTTAGAACAAAATGAAGAAACTGTGGAAAAATCCGTCCTTGACATTCTCAAGGAGATGAGATATGGAACAATGAATATAACTGAGCCTACAAAAAATAAGGAAAAAAGATCCCATGGAGTGTCGGTAAGTCGTTGGTGTGGGATGCCACATGTGTTGATACACTTGCGCCATCTCACTTGCCAGCGACATGTAGAGTTGCAGGAGCGGCTGCAGCTGGTGCGGAAAATTCTAAATCCAAAAAATACGCTTCTATTGGCCCAAATTATTTATTTTTGCCTTTTGCAGTCGAGACCATGGGTCCTTGGGGGTCCGAGGCTCGCCGATTTTCTCGAACATTATCTTCAAAATTAATTGAGGTCACAGGGGACCGGCGGGCGGGGAGCTTTTTCCGCCAACGCGTTAGCTTGGCCATACAAAGAGGGAACGCTGCCAGCCTTCTGGGAACCTTGCCGTTGATTGGCAGCAGCACACGCCTCGAGGAATTTTTTTATATATAGTTTGTATATTTGTTGTAAATAATTGTAAATATTGTATAATAAAATAAGGAAAAAAGAAAGACTCAATTGAGCTATTCCTGGTTGAGGTGTGAAAACATAAAACTATTGTTGAAACAAAATGATCACTACATTACAAGTACACAATTGGCGCAATCTTATAAGTAAAATATTTAAAGGCGAAGTAGAGGAAAAATATGTGAACAAAATGCAACAAGCTCAAAAAATTGCAAAAGTAAAATCAGATCAGCTCCATGACATCATAATATTGCATTGTCACGTGATATATATAAGTGGGTCAAATCTTAAGCAAGCAAAGCCTTTCAAGATTTCATTACAGACACCGGGACAGGAGAAACTGCATAAAACGTTTCTGTCAAAAATGTCTTTTTTGGTACAAGCGTTTATTGCCGACCATGAAGCACTACCGTTATCTTTCTTGCCATAAACACTGACCACGATAAGAAAAATAAAACATAAAACGAGTGCTGAACACGTCTCCAAATCCATCATGTTCTATTTTAACTTTAATTCGTTCACCTTCGGGCGACTACCAAAACGTGCATTCTACTTTTGCTGAACGCTCGCCTACCTATGCTTCCTGCGACTAAGTCTAAGTATACTAGCCTTGCTAGTGAAATATACAAGCCCTTGCTAGTGAACTATACAAGCCCCTACCAAGGTCCTGAAGAGACAAATATACATATCACCTATCGCTACCTACTGAACTAGAAACGTCTCTAACAACAAATGTTTATCAAACACTAAAAACAATTTTAAATGTTTGTGTTTTGAAATAAATAATATAACCTGCGCATAATCATGTTTTTATTCTTTTTTTCGACTCCCTTGTCAGGTCTGATGTATGATTGAGGGCCTAATGAGGCTTTTTCTGATCATGGTAATTACATTTCTATAAACGTTCTCGAAACGCACAAGGAAATGGTTTAGAAAAGAAACGGCCATGGTAAACGAGGCCACGCCTACTCCAATTTTTCGACATATTATTTGATAGCTGGAATGGATCTAGAGGTGGTAAAGCTCCTGGAAAACTAAGAGGACCCATAAAAACTAGTAGCAAATATAAGGAGTTTTGGTGTAAAGCAATAAAAACATTAAAAGAAACAAAATTTATTAATAAACAGTTGGCATCCGGGGGACAATATATCTCCAGTGTATCCTCATTGAAAAATTGGATCACTACCCTAGAAACGATGTTGAGAATTTCAGATATTTTCCAAAAAAAAGGCAAAAATTATTCTATATCAGAAATTAAAATCAGGATGTAAATGCTTATATATCCCTTACAATAACAAATAGGGAGATGTTGGAGAGAAAAAAAAATCCAAGACACCTGAGTTC
Source organism: Tethea ocularis (assembly GCA_963555595.1). Classification (NCBI taxonomy): domain Eukaryota; kingdom Metazoa; phylum Arthropoda; class Insecta; order Lepidoptera; family Drepanidae; genus Tethea; species Tethea ocularis. Next base: position 5,351,057 of record OY741986.1, read on the forward strand.
TCAGCAGACCAATACATAACACCAGTTGGTGAAATTCATTTGCCTGGTCTATTTAAAGCATCTCATATCAATCTATCTGAAATGATTCAACAGGCAGTAAAAGAAAAAATAAAATGCATGCTAGTGGGTACGTAGCCAGACGTCTAAAAACATTTAAAAGCTCAAACTGCAATAAGCCATTATTTAAAGAAATAGGGGCAGTTCATTAAACTTATTGAGTTTCGAGAAAGAAAGAATTTGAAGGGAAGGAACCTCATGTATCCTACTACAAAAATTGTGGAATTTTCAAAATTAATAGATTACACAAATAATTACTTGGATGCTCACTGTAACATAAGAAATATTTTGAATTGTATAAAGTCAATATATTTATATTTGGATGGGCTGCCCCATTCATAATAATGATGTCACTAATACATTTATTGGTATAACATGTAAAATACAAATTTACAACTGGTGTACGAGCATCAATAAGGTATTGAATGGGGCAGTCCTGAAAAAACTGGGAGATAATATTCCACAATGTCGAGTCGTCACCGGCACCGTCGCGGCGTCGATCTCGTAAGTAATAATTAATTGTAATTTGATCTGATAGGTATTACTATTCACTTGAATTATTGGTTCAAGGAAGCTACTCCGAACATAGCCAGCTACATGAGCATTAATCGCTTTATTTACTATCCCGTTGTTTTACATTTCTGTCACAATAGAACCGACCTACGGACAATGACACGGCTTGAAGCGAAAGCTTTCAAAATTGTTCCCGGATTCCAATCCCTTTATAACCTTGACTATAACGAACGCTTTAGATGAATCCCTCATCTAGTGGAAGGGATGGCTCTGAACTGCTTGATGTCATCAACCATTCAACATTTGTTTGTTTTGATTGTACATTATAGTGTTTTGCATTTTAGTTTCGTCGTTGGTTTCATTGAAGACGAATCCACGGTGGGACTTTACCAGGACGTTCCACTGTAACAAGCGCTCGTCCCAATAAAGAGGCGGCGCTTCTTGGACCCTCTTCCCGGCCGTGCTTGCGACATTGCGGTGACGTTTTCCTCTGTTGCCGACCCTCAGCCCGGCCCGTCCTGGGTGGAGGACCCCCAGTCCGGCCCGTCATGGGCGGAGGACCTACAGGCCGAATAAACCTCGGTGCAATCGTCACCGACACCGTCGATCTCAATGGATGACCCGGTCTGGATGGACTCACTGTTGGATGCTACTGAATTTGAAGAAACCACTGTCGTGAGGCAACCCTCGCTCGCGGGTAGGCGGTCCCTAATAGGGAATAGGGATTCTCCCTCTACGTCTGCTCCATCTGATCATCAATCAAATGCGACCTGAAGGAGCATTGGTCCAAAGAAGGTGCCTGGGCTACTCCGAACATAGCCAGCTACATGAGTATTAATCGCTTTTAGTTACAATCCAGGTGTTTACATTTCTGTGACAATAGAATCGACCATTGCAAGTCAATCTGAATTAGGTCCGACAAGCTTATTCGACTATGAGTGGAAGAAATTTCATACGATCGACCTACTGACAATGACACGCCACGAGGCGAAAGCCAGCTACATGAGTTTTACCCCTCAGTCCGCAAACGGTAACGTGCCTTAAAGAACTCCGTACTAATTTTATCTTTACTTGAAATCCAAAATTTCTGACTGATCACCGAGTGCCACATCAACATGCAGCCAACAGCTGGCTCCTACAGTGATCACATTTGGAGTTTCTTTTAAAGTGTCAACTTCTATGAGGGTAAAATAAGTAGTTCGGAAATAAAGATAAAAAAAGACCTCGGCATCGGCAACAGCGGTCGCCTCGAGGATTTTTTTTATATGTAGTTTGTATATTTGTAGTAAATATTGCATAGTTTATAATTTAAATTAAAGTACAAAATGGTGCCGATTCTGTTTTTTACGAACTTAACTAATATTAGACAAGTCACCTCTTTCATGTTAACCTTATTGCAAAAAGATAGAACATTTTAATGCTGTCAGTTTAGTCCATGCGCTCGTAATGTACGGGTAAATAGTCGTGACCAAAAACATTTCAGGATTCACGTTGAAATATGAGATCGGACTAAACTGACAGGACTAAAATATCTTGCATCCCTTTCTTATATTTAGTATTAGAAGTGAGAATAAATTTATTTAGTTCGCAAACAACAGAATCGGCACCAATGTAAGGAGATATTAAAAATTTATTCGAATACATTATCACTTGGTTTTTATAGCATTGGATTTCGACTTCGGAAACAGTTTTTTGAGTTGTAGATAGATGCTTATATCGTAATGGTAAGTGTTGCTGGGTTAAGTTAGAGGTTGGCGAGGATCCAGGGCACGTAGCTGGTGACGCGCATGTGGCCGGTGGGGTTCCCGGACGCGCACCCCGCCGTCGCAGTGAACGATACCACGCCGATCTGACAATAAAACCGGTTTTGATTAGTGAGGTGAGGTAAACCGTTAACTAAATTTTGATGACATGAACCATAAAAGTTAAAGACAGGTGAAAGAAAATTGGCATGCAGCCAAAATGAGAATGTTGAGATGGATGTATTGAGAGACAAAAATGGTCTAGATTAGGAAAGAGTACATAAGAGGAAGTTTGAAAGGAGCACCAGTGAATGATAAGTTGAGAGGGAACTGTCTGTCGTGGTCTACATGTTACAGTTGATGGATATAAGGGAAGGGGAAGACCGAAAAAGACGGATGGATTGTGTGAAAGATGATATATATTTCTTTAAGTCAGATGGTTACCAAGCAGATAGGCGGTCCACTTGATGGTTACCGTCGCCTATCGCCATTTGCAATGCCAGTGGTAAAATATCCTGGGATATCCTGGGACATTCTTCACACACGGTTATCTGATCCCAAACTAAGCAGAGCTTGTACTGATATATATTTTTTTTTTTTGTAAATACATACTTAATAATAGATAATTACACCCAGACACAGGACAAACAAACATGTTTATGCACATCGTGTCCTGTATAGGAATCGAACCCATGACCAGAGCGGCATGTCTTAGATTGGTGGTGTCTTAACCAACTGCGCGAACTGGATTGTCAAATTACCAATGTGTCGCCAACCTGTTACAATGCCGAGAAGGCAACTCGCTCTCAAGTGGAATTGCTGGAACGCACCGGTAGGTGCTCGGCGACAGATTTTCAACTGGTGGTAGCCAGCCACAGTGCTACGGTTTCCTCACTGTGTTTTCCTTCACCGAAAGCTCAAGCTCAGTGTAGGATTCGAACCGACGACTATCCGACGTCACCACCGAGCTATCGTCGCCTTAGATACGAGTAGGATGAACGATGTTACGACGGATAGAAGGGCTACATGTAGGAGGACGTACTGAGCCGAACGCAAATTATAACAGAACAGGGAGATGATTTGACGACATGAACGATTCAATAGGCATACCAATAGGTCCTGGTTATTGACAACGCTGTAGCGCCGCATGATGAGCGGCCCCCCCGTGTCCCCCCCGCACGCCCCCCGCGGCCCCGCCGCCCCGTTCGTACAGATGACGTCACTCGTGATGATGTTGCCGTACACCGCCGCGCACGCACTGTTACTGAGTACACCCACGAACGCGTCGCGAAGCGACTGGCTCGTCGTTATTGGATCAGCTGTTAAAAATTAGCCGAAGTGTTTATGCCTCGATTCAAATTATGGTTATTCGAATAGACCTTCGTAGCATAATTCAAAAATATATGGCATTCATTTAGGCAAACTTAAAAGTCGATATTATCAATTTCGACTAGTGATGAAAGTCAAGTTTGTGGCGCATACTTTTAGCTTTGTCGCTGATGCTGTTAAATTTTGCGAGTAACATTTTAATAGCTATAAATAGTTCACAGAAATATACTTGGGAGATAAAAATTGTAGGACTGCGAGTAATATTAACTGAGCTGACAAAAAAACGATGATTAAAGATCGTCTATTTCTAGACAAAATAGGTGTAGCGGCAAAAGAGCTTTTTAATAGACGGCTACTTAAAAGCAAAACTTGAAAAATCCCTACAGTCAAATATTCTTCTATGAGACATTGTGTGAAAGACTTTGGGAACGTGTTTTCCTGCACCGATTTAACAAAATGGGACAGTTAACGGGCACACAGCAAAATACAGTTATTAAACTGGAAGGTGCTAAAAACTGGAGTATTTGGAAGTTTCAAGCGACTGTTATCTTGCACGGTAAGGTGTAAACGATTTGGTTGATGGCCGCAGCGTAAAGCCGGAGGAAGGTAGTTGTTATGTATGAAACCTGTAGGTAGGTTTATCAATATTATTAATGTGATTGAGGGTAGTATATATATTTGTTTTAATAAATCAGTTAGCTACTTAACCTGAATAATGTTGTATCTTTTATTGGCGACTTCGGAAAATTAATGTAATTGTGGGGAAAATGGCGTCTAATATCGCGAATATTGTGTTTCCGGGTCATTTTAACCCCAAATCTGATAAGTGGTGTGATTATAAAGAACAGTTATTATGTGCTCTGGATGCTGCAGGGTATGACGATAATAACCTAGACAAAGCTCGTTCTCTGTTCCTGTCTCAGTGTGGCAAAGACACTTACGCCTTAATTGCATCACTTGTGGTCCCAAGTCGGCCCACATCCATAAAATTTACGGAAATAATAAGTATTTTGGATAAGTTTTATGAACCGGAAATTAATGAAATTTTGCAATCTGGAAAATTTCATAAACGTCAACAATTACAGTCGGAAAGCGTGCAGGACTATGTTGCAGCGATAAATTTACTCGGCTCTAAGTGTAACTTTACAGACTTAAAACGTCAATTGAGGGACAGACTTGTACTTGGATTATGTGATGATCGCTTAAGAAGGGATTTGTTGAAGACAAAAGAGCTTACTTATGAGTCAGCTCTGCAGATGTGTCTCAATTACCAAGCAATATTCCCCGACATGTACCATGGAAAGATTGATATGAAGCTAACTCCGTCCAGTTCTACCGAACCAATGGACATTGGAAAAATTAACTCAAACGAGTGTTTACACTGTGCACGATTTCATAAGAGTGGTGAACGCTGTCCATTTGTAAAAGCAAGGTGTTTTTATTGCAAAAGATTTGGTCATATTGCTACTGCCTGTGACAGGAAATCCAAGAAGGTGCACCAGGTTGAAGAAAATAGAGAAAATTGTTCTGAAACAATTACATATAGTTCAGAAAGTATGATGAGTGTTTATATCTGCTCTGACACCTATCAGCCACAGATAACAGCAGATTTAATTATTGATGGCGTGAGTTTATCTATGGAAATTGATTCTGGTGCCTCAAGATCCATTATAGCAGAAGATACCTACAAGAAATTATGGCCTACATTACCTCCATTGAATTGTACCAATGTGAAACTAGTAACATGGACTCGTGAAGCATTGAAAGTCAAAGGAACATTGAATGTATGCGCTTCTTTGGGCAATAAAGAAGCACAATGTGAGTTGTTGGTAGTGTCAGGACATGGGCCAAGTTTATTGGGTAGAAACTGGTTCAAACCCTTGGATATTCACATTGCTGGATTATGCTGGTCAAGAGAGGAGATAGCACCATTTGTATCTGAATTTCCAAATTTATTTAAAGAGGGATTAGGAAAATACAATGGACCTGAAGTATCACTACACATACAAGCTAATACTGTACCTAAGTTTTTAAAAGCTCGACCGGTCCCGTTCCCTCTTAAGGGACAAGTCATTGATGAACTTAAGCGAATGATTAATGATGGTGTTTTGACACCTGTTACATATTCTAAATGGGCTACACCTTTACGGATAGTGAAAAAAAGTGATGGCTCTTTGCGTATATGCGGTGATTACCGTTCTACAGTAAATGCCGCTATTGATGTGGATACTTACCCATTGCCTACATCTTCAGAAGCATTTGTAAAATTGAGTACAGGGCGTATATTTAGTAAGCTGGATCTTAGACACGCATATACCCAGTTGAAAGTGGATGAAAGTACATCAGAATTGCTGACACTCAACACTCCCATTGGACTTATGAAAATGAATCGCCTAGCTTTTGGTGTGAACGCTGCACCGGCTATCTTTCAGAGGCTGATGTCTTCAGCTCTGGCTGATATGGAGGGAGTGGCGTGTCTTTTAGATGATATAGCCATAACGGGGAGAAGTATGGAAGAACACAATGAGAGACTACGCCGTGTATTAGCAAAATTGAATGATATGGGGTTTCGCCTGAATCTAAATAAATGTGTATTTGCAACGGATGGTATTACCTTTCTAGGTCATAAGATTGATAGAGACGGCCTTCACCCCTGCCCTGCTAAAGTTAAGGAGATTAAAGAAAAACCAGCACCAACAACTAAAGAAGCACTAAGAGCATTCCTGGGCCTGTATAATTTTTATGAAAAATTCTTACCAGATAAAGCCACTGTATTGGAACCTTTATATCGCTTACTCGAGTCAAAAAGGCCCTGGTCTTGGGGTGCAGCTGAAGAAGCCTCGTTCAACAAAGCAAAAAGCCTGATTACTTCTGATCTCACATTAGTAGGATATGATTTAAACCGAGAGTTGATACTAATATGTGACTCGTCCGAATATGGTTTAGGGGCTATTATAGCTCATGTCATGGATGACGGTACGGAACGTCCAGTAATGATGGCATCGCGTACATTACAGCCACAGGAAAGGCGCTATGGGCAGATTGATAAAGAGGCTCTAGCGATTATTTTCGGATTAACAAAATTTCATGAATATTTGTTAGGACGCAAATTTTGTATTGTAACAGACCATAAGCCACTAATTGGCCTTTTCAACCCATCAAAACCGATACCAGATCAAATATAACCAAGAATGTTAAGATGGTCTTTAAAACTTGGTTGCTATAATTACACGATCAAGTATAGGCCAGGCAAATTAATTGGCAATGCGGATGCTCTAAGTCGTTGGAATATTTTGTGTAGTTCTGTAGTGACTGAAGAACATTTAAGAGATGTCCTATTATTAGAAGAACGCCCGAATGGTTGGGATATGGATGCCAAAAGAATTGCAACCGAAACTAGAAAAGACCCATTGTTGCAGAAGGTAATGTTTAATGTTCTTCATGGGTGGCCGCGAACATGTACTGATCCTACCATACATCCATTTTGGACACGCAGAGAGGCTCTTTCACTCAATAAAGATTGTTTATTGTGGAGCAATAGAGTCGTGATCCCAAAGTCTCTTCAAAAAGAGGTTCTGGTACTATTACATATCCCGCATGCGGGAATTGTCCAAACAAAAGCTTATGCCAGAGGTTATGTGTGGTGGATCGATATGGACAAACAAATTGAGCAGATAGTGGTTGAGTGTGAGCAGTGCCAGGTTGTGAGAAATAACCCGCCCAAGGACCCACAAGCATGGATACCATCTGAGAAGCCGTGGGGTCGCGTACACATAGATTTTGCGGGTCCGTTTCAAGGCAAAACATTTTTAGTTATGATTGATAGTTATAGTAAATGGTTTGAAGCGGAGATTGTCCTATCTATGAGCAGTTCGACCGTTATTACAGTTCTGAGAAAAATGTTTTCATCACAAGGTTTACCAGACATTATAGTCTCTGATAACGGCAGGGCTTTCAGTTCTGATGAATTTAATACATTTTTAAAAAGGAATGGTATAAAGCATCTATATTCACCTCCTTACCACCCTGCTACCAATGGTCAAATCGAACGGGCCATTCAGACATTTAAAAATAAGCTAAAGAAACTTTCTGACACACATTTGCCATGGGCAGAAAAACTTGCTAAGGCTCTATATTATTTACGCACTGTTCCAAATAGTACCACTAATAAAACGCCAGCGGAAATGTTAAATGGACGTAAATATAGAACAGCAGTTTCTGCACTTCACCCAAATAATTTGACAAGTTCTGCTGACCTACAACTAGAAGCGGCAGCAGAACGTTCATCAAGCAGGAACTTTACAGTTAATCAGCCAGTATTAATACGCATGTACGGACCTGGACAGAAATGGCAAAAGGCTATAGTAGAGACAGTGGAAGGTCCTAGTGCATATACGGTGAAAACGGAAGACGGAGAGTTACATAGGAGACATGCAGACCAGATATTATCTAGAACAATATCTCCACAGCAGCCAACCGATCAATCAAGACTAACATGGGACCAACCTGATGTTGAGACCGAGATCATACCCGAACCACCAATAGAAATTCCTCATCCAGATTTATGGCCAGATATCATTGGCACACCTGATTGTTAATTGTAAATTATGTTATGAACATCTTGATTGTAATTGATAAGATTATTATGATTTCCATTTGTATCATTTTTACATGTTTGTTTATAATTTCAACTTCTAATTGTGAAAGGAAGGTATGTTATGTATGAAACCTGTAGGTAGGTTTATCAATATTATTAATGTGATTGAGGGTAGTATATATATTTGTTTTAATAAATCAGTTAGCTACTTAACCTGAATAATGTTGTATCTTTTAGTAGTCAAAAAACTACTTGGGGAAAATAAGGACGCCAAGGCGCAGAGCATAATACCTAGTCACTAGAGTGACCGAGAACATGTTACATGTAATATCTTGCAATATCAATTTAACTGGGGAAAACATCTCTCAATTGAGCTTATGACTCACAGCCGATGGTCCTCCCGTAGCCGATGATCTCGGCGGTCTCGTACGCGAACGTGTTGCTCAGCAGGGAGCCGTAAGGTAGCAGGATCGGCTGCACGTAATCTACAAACACACATTAAAATTACACCACTAGTATTAAATTAAGGGGCTTACTGAGAGATGTCTTCATATATGAATACTTTAAATTTGACAAAAATGAGAAGAGAAAAATGTGCAGCTGTCGGAACACACTAGAAGGACATGTTTTGGTCAATCAATTTTTTGAAAAAGAAAAAAAACTGAGTTGTCTCATGGACCCGGTTAGAACGGAGTTCATATAAAACAACTGAACGAGGGTCTACTTTTTACTAGGGAATATGCATGATAACTCTTTTGCTAAAAAAAACTCGTTCATGTAAGAATCAGTAGGGAAATTTTTTTTTGTATAACTATTAAAATAACCAAGATAAGCCATCAAAGATTTATTCCTATCTCTTTTTAGCAAAACAAAATTTAACATGGAGTTTATGTGGCCGTCATAATATATGACGTCACATACTATGTCCGATCTGTCTGTCTAATTAGTAGTTTAAAATGCTTACATCTCCGTGTTTCTTGGCCGATTTTAATCCCACTTTTGACATCTTTTTTCATATTTTCTTAAGAAATGTGATGATAAACATTCATGCATAAGAGTATTCCCAATAGGGAATACTCGTATGCATGCAATAGCAATATGCGTAAGCAATAGCTTTTTATCTTAATTTTAAACTAAGAACAAACGTCAAAGCAATGACGTCATTACATTTAAACAACGACTTATCAGATATACAAGGGAATATAATCATTATTGTGCTAACACATACGAATGAGATTCAACCGTATGTAGTAGACTAAACTAGATTTATAATATTTTTAAATGTTAGTGTACGTACTAGTGAAGGCGACAGCGGGAATGGTAAGCAGAGCCAGGTCTCCGCTGTAGGCGCTGGGGCTGAAGGCGGGGTGGGTCACCAGTGAGGTCGCGTACACTCGCACCCCGCCCGAGAACAGCCTCACGGACCCCAGCACTACCTGCACACCAACACTTCTTTAATATACTGCCTTACACTTAATTAATTGACATGAAATATCTCGCTGTGTGTTTTTTGAAATACTTATTACGCCCAGTTGGTCTCCGGTTCCTATTTACGCTAATTCTACTAATCTATACAGGTATATAAAAAAAAACAATGCCACTTTTCGTTATAATTTTATAACTCAAGAACGGCTGAACTGATTTGGCTGAAAATTGGTGGGGAGGTAGCTTAGAACCAGGAGAAGGACATAGGATAGGTAGGGGTAGTTAGGGGTAGGTAGGTCCCAGTTTTATTTTTGTTCTCAGGGCAGGACAACGTTTGCCGGATCAGCTCATGGGTCATTATAATTTGCGCTAAAGGAAAATCTGTTTTTTAAAAGCGAGTTGTCATTTATTTTTTTATGAATATGTGTTTGACTACAATCTCACCGTGGTCAGTGATGATGTGGCCGATTGTGGTAAGCACACAAAGCACGCACTCGTGTGCTTGGCGACAGATATTTAACATGCGTTTCCATAAGATATTTTCTTTGACCGAAATCTCAAGCTCATTGTAGGGTACCTCTAGCGCCGACCCTGCAAGAATCTCTTCACACCTTTTTAGAAGAACCCCATGCTGTAGCCTCTTGGGTACTCCACAGAAGGGAGCTCATTCCACAACTTGAGCGAGGAAGCTCCTTTGAAACTGCACAATGCGGTCAATGCGAGCATTATGCTTCGTTGCTTGCGTATGATTCTTTATGAATCAGTTCAAGTGTATGTGGAACCGGTGGTAGAGTCTATTGTAATGATTGTAACTATCGACGTTTATAAGTGCCTTATCAGGGCCTGAATAAATGAGTTTTGATTTGCTACATAATGTACTCACGAGCATGGTCTGCGCCTGGTCGTACCCATCGTAGTAGCAGATCCCCGAGGTGAGCACTTTGTTCGCAGACAGCAGCGTGGAGCCGCAGATCGACGTAGTGCCGCTCAGCAGACCGATCACCAGACCTCCCTAGAACACAACGCAACGCTCTACTGCACATTTTTTTATACTACTAAGACAGCAAACAAGCATACGGCCCACCTGATGGTAAGTGGTTACCGTAGCCTATGGACGCTTGCAACACTAGAGGTATCACTCGCGCGTTGCCGACCCTGCAAAAATCTCTTCACACCCTTCTTGAAGAACCCCATGCTGTAGTCTCTATCAAATTATATCGAAATACCGTAATGCCCATTGAAAGATTTGAATGAATCTTATTTTTTAACTCTAGTAGATAATTTTGATAAGTGTATATTAAATAAAATAATTTCTAGAGATTTAATTATTATTTTTCTTAATCGGTTTCGGTTTATTTATTCAATTTATTTTACGGCAACACTGTTTACGCTTCGCGCACACTTTTACTATGTTCGGGAATTCCCCCAATAGCGTGATACGTATTATGCACACGAATATGGTAGGTATGCCGATTGCATTGCTCTGTATTTGAACTTAGACCTTTTTAATTTACCTAGTTTATTAGAATCTGAATTGAAATTGTTTTAACTGACATCATTCATAAAGCGCACGCGTCTTATTATGTTAGTGGTGATCCGAGTTTTTTTAAATAGTGATACTGATAGCGACTGCGCTTCTGAAAGAGAAGATAGCCTAACACAAATACCGGCTAAAAGAAAGCGTTATAAGCAAAAGTTTCGGTACGAATGGTTGCTGAATAAAGAATATTGTGACTGGCTAACAAAAGATAACAGGGACTTATCAAAGGCAACCTGCAATTTGTGCAATGTATCTGTTACTGCCGAAATAAGTGTTATAAAACGCCACCAAAATGGGAATAAACACATCAATAATTTAAAAAGATGTAGTGCCTCGACATTTAAAAAACAACAATCTATAGTAACTGCATTTAAATCCATACCAACTACAGAAAAGCAATTGGTAAAGACTTCTGAAATAAAATTAGCTGCTTACGTTGCTGAGCATAAAATATCTCATAATGTCATGGACCATTTAGCGGATTTATTAGATTAAAAAGAACTAAAGTTCAAGCTGTAATAAATAACTGTATTGGTAACACTGAAAAAGAAAACCTGATCAGTGATTTGAAGTCACAAAAGTTTTCAATTTTGATAGACGAAAGCACAGATATTGCTGTTGTAAAGGCAATGGCTGTAGTGGTGAGGTATTATGATCCAATGGATAAAAAAGTGATCTCTCGGTTTTGGGACTTGATTCAATTATTTGATGAACAAACAACCGTTCACGTTGCAAACGCCGAAGAACTGTATAATACTGTCATTAATTCATTTAAGAAGTTTGACATTCCAATGGAAAATATAAGTTTCGGCTCTGATGGATGCAACGCAATGATGGGAAGAAATAACTCAGTATCGAGTAGATTTCGTCAACTCCAGGAATAATAGTGATCATATGCATTTGCCATTCCCTCCATCTTTGCGCTAGTGACGCATGTAAAGAGCTTCCTCTTAATTGTGAAACCTCTCCTCTATGTAAAAACAGAGCTTTTAACGAAGGAGAAGTACAAAGGGCTGTGCAACACAACTGAAGGGATTGCCGCGCAGTTTGATCAGAATTTTGGAGACTGACTCAAAACCGCAATAGTCCAGTAGTAATCCAGAATTTCGGTATTTCAAGAAACAACAAGTCAAAGACTTGAACGATGCAAACGCTTCCAGTTGAAACGAAACCCCAAATGGGATGAACACTCTGTGATAAAAGAACAAATACGTAAAAAAGATTTACTTAGAGAAAATAATATACATATTAATTAATACATACCAACACTTTCACGGGGAAACGGGTAAGAAAAATCATTTATTCTTTCTAGGACCACCCAGTACGGGTAAAACGATTATGGAAAGTTTGGTCGATTTACATTTTAATTATGAGGGATTAACTGGACTAACACCGGGTTCATCGTTCAATTTTTCCTCATTAATTCATACGAACGCTTGTTTCATTGTAAATTTAATTAAATTCGTTGTAAATTAACTGATGCTAAAGATACTAGAACTTATCAATATAACTTTAAAAACTTGGCTCTCCATAGTATAATGGCGTTTACGACCACAAAGTATCAAATATCTCACCATATAGGGATGCTCTCCATTGTAAGAAGCCAGACCTCCAACGATCCTGGGGCTGATGATGGACTGGTTCGCCTCGGCCGCCTGGACCCTCGCCGCAGCAGGGACCCCATACAGCGCGTGGTACCCCTTCTCACCACTAACGCTCACCACGGCCGCTAACAAGTACAGCAGATACATCTTGCGAAGGTAATGACGGATTTAGGACAGTTGGAGTATATATAAGGACAGTGAGTAAACACTTGAGTCTGAGTGGTTATCGTGAATTAGTCAAGTGTTCGGGTAATTACTTGTCACCTTTTCATTTATATACCACTACAATATACATAGGTTTTGGCTTGGCTTTGGCTGTTTTTCTGGGCTAAGATTTAAAATCCTGTTTGTTGCTGAGTTTATTTTTTGGGAAGAAATTTAACCGTTACTACTAAGTAGAATGATTAGAAGTTTATCTCTGAAACTAGGGATCGATTGTTGTTTCTGCAACTAAAAAATGTGGCAAACAGAATGAAAACTAATTAAATTCTCTATATTGATATTTGATGAAATTGCTTTGTCACCACATCTGTACTACAATAAAAGAAATGATGGAATTAGTGGTATTGTAGACAATGACTATAAAATCTACATAATAAAAAATGCAGACTGCGAAGATCTCCAAGAGGTTAATATTGGGAAGAGAGTTGTTAACGCGATTTATTAATTTTATATATTTCATAATTAATTTACAGAAAAACGAGATCGTGCAGCGCCCATTCAGTGAATGTCCTTCAAAGATGGCGCTACGAGTCTCAAACCATCTGTACGGGCAAAACCGTGCATTTTAGTTGTTTTAAGCAGCTTTATGCTGACATAGATTACATTGCAGTCGCTTACACAAGCGACATTATTTTAAGTTAGTTTTAATTTAGTGCATTAAACGCATTCACTGACAACAGTCGGCCTCTCATTTTGGACATCCTTACCGACGCGACATTGACATCTTTATTCTATTGACATGACATATTAATTGTGGTGGTTTAGACGTAGCTACATTTTGGTCCTTCGAGCCGGATTTGCATTTTTTCTGAAATTATATAATATAAATGATTTAGGTAGATAACAGATAGATATAAGTATTTATGTGTTTGATGTTCTATTTTTATTAAAATTTGTGTAATATTAAGTAATGTTCAGTGAGTATCCATAATCTTACAAATGTTGTACACAGTTATATAATAGGGATACAAACTTAAAAAGGTTATTTTTAATTTTAGATTAAGTTAATGTATGATAATGATTTGTATTCTGTTACTGTGTCTTGAAATAAAAAAAAAATAAAAAAAAAAAAAATAAAAATCTGAGCTGTTTTTTCTGTTGGCAAGACTGATTTGTTCTTCTACATTTAACTGAACATTAAAATCATATTTTTTCTTTTAAACTATAAAACGTGTGAAATAATTAAGAAATAATCACAGTAAATAATGTGAAATAAGGGTGCACCCATAACTAAAGGCAGTTTATCAAGTATAATCAAGATCCAGCTGGACTGAGGCTCCCCTTGTACTTCATCACAATTAAACGCACTAGTTCGATGGAAATAATGAGTGGGCGATTCTCTTCTTAACGGCACAGTGGTGAATTACGTTTTTCTAGTGATTTTCTTATGTGGGTCTACATCTGAGGCAGCCGTCTTTATTGCTTTGTTTTTCAATTTAATTAAAATTAAAAAAAAAAAATCTTGCGTACGCAAGTAAATCGTAGTCAGGCTATTTACACGCCTGATGACACCAAGAGTCAAAGGAACTCGGAGTCGAAGGAGAAAGAAATCGCCTGAAAATGTTTGACTGAATTCCAAAGAATTGTTTGGATTTTTATGAACGACTTTTGCCTTTAGGCAATGCTCAGATTTTAGAAGATGTCGATGGATTCAACAATTTAATGATTATAGTTTTCACACCAACTAACAAGTTTCAATGTATCACATTGCTTGATAATAACCCAAAACTACTGTTAGCCTTAAGTTTTATAATTATTTTTAATTTTAAATAAAAAAAACTATCATTAGACATTGATTATCATTGAATAAGTTATTAAAATATTATCTGGATCGTTACTGAAGAACAGCAGCTGTTGAGCAGCATCCCTTAAAATCAAGTAAAACTAAACGTGGCTGTTTGAAGAATTCCATTGCTTTAAAAAGTGACAGTTCATCATCTCTATAAGTTTAGAATTCTCAGTTGAAATATCTCACAGTTGTGGTTTTTTACTTTAAGGCTGAAAAAAGGGAACGTGGTCAACATTTAACATTGGAAGAGAAGGATAAATTGGTGAAGTTGCTTTTAGAGCATAAGAACACAATTTTAAATAAAAAAACTGACGGAGCAACGCACGACTATAGTCAAGTAACAGAGATTATCAAAAAATCGCCAAAGACGGGGAACTTTTAGAATATTTTTATTTGAAGAATGAACCAGTCGACAAATCTAAAAAAATATCGGGGAGATCGACTCGAGCGATCAGAAGCCCTCACAACTCAATCGAATGAAGGATCTGGCCAGGGATAAGATGACACCTTTTTTTATGACAGAAGCAGGCAGGCGGTCCACCTGATGGTAAGTGGTTACCGTCGCCTATCGCCATTTGCAATACCAGAGGATCCAGAGGTATTGCCAATGTGTTGCCAACCTGTTCTGTTACAATACCGAGAAGGCAACTGGCTCTCAAGTGCAATTGCCGGAACACACTGGTAGGTGCTTGGCGACAAATTTTCAACTTTAGGGTGATAGCCAGCCATATGGGTACTACAAACCTAACGGGTCTTGTGGCAAGGACACCAGCATCCGTGCGGGCAAAATTAGCGGTCACAGCATCCAAAAATTTGGAGAATTTTGCAGTCGTCGCTGACAATGTTACGCGAGGAAGTGGTCAGTAATCCGAAGCTTCGTCGACTTCATTCAGGTAGCAACAGCTATTAGAAGTAATTTATTGAATAAAGATCTAGTATGCATAATCAATGGCCAGGAAAAACCTGCAAAATGGGACCACTTATTAAAATTATACAAAGAAAATCCAGCCTACCATGGAATACGTTTGATGCCTAAACTAACAGAAAGTCATATTCCTAATAAAATCATTAAAATGAAAGTGAAATATGCAACACAAGTTTTAAGCCAAACTGTGGCAGCAGATTAAAATTTATTCTGCTATAATTTTACTATTTGCTAGCATACCATTAATAAAATCATTTTATTTATTATAGTTAATTTTAATTTAAAAAACAAGGATGCCACTTCTTTAAATTACACAGAAATTTCGTCAGTCAGGGTGCCACTCTTTCAAAAGTAAGTCAGGATGCAAACAAACACAAACAATGAAATAAAGAAAATACCCATTTATTTTTCATCATAATATCATTCATGATAATTATAACTGAATTAAATTTATCAATCTTCGAAAACGCGTCTAAAGAATTTGAATGGCAAGCAATTATTCCTATCCCTTTCCCACTCCAACACAATATCGCAATGCAAGAGCGAGACAGCGCGCACCGCATGCTATCGGAATGCAATGCAATAATTTGTTTGACATCTTCACTTCCGTCTTGCGAGTCGAAAAATAATGGCGTAAATCGCAGACCTCCGCTTACATAAATTTTTTAAGTGTTAATATGATAAAATACATTTCAATTTAGTGTCATATAAGAAATCACAAGAACTAAGTGATCTGGTTAATGGATACATCCCCAGGGACTTAAATAGCTAATCAACAGATTAGAATTCCGCACCGCAGAACAAACGACGCCATCATAGCCACGCTCACTCAACTGAAGAACAACCAAACAGGTATTTTGCATTTCCCTCCTTCTTTTGAACTGTACTCACTCTTAATCCCGATTCCCGGCAGTTCAAACAAACTCCCGTCTGTTGCCTTGCCAATCAAACATCTATTATTTTCATCTATTCGCGGTATTCACACATCGTGACGCCATTGCAATTTTGTCCAAATTCATTCGTAATATTTTTTTTTTCTAATTTCGCATCGCTAGCTCAAACAATTGGATTAGATCAATGATTAAAATTATTAAAATGTAACATTGCTTTATTATATAAGTAGGTACTTTGTGATATATATGTTGTAGGTATAAAAAATCTCTTTATGCAAACCCCTCTGTAGGGTATAGGCCTCCTCCAGAATATGTCTCTGTCTTTAGCTGTGCTTGTCCAGTTGTAAATAAAGAATTACTGAAGAGTAAAGTAACATAAACTTATATTCAGCCCAAATACAGGGCTAACATGAAAGTGAAGTACGCATCTCAATTGCTCAGTAATACTGCAGCTGCTATATTAAAATGGCTTAGTGAGAAAATTCCAATAGCATTTAATCCAATAATGCAGACTGGTGAAATGATTCATGAACTGGGTCAGCTGTTTGACAAAATAAATGGAATTAAAAAGGGAGAGCTTGAAAATGTTTCGGTAAAAATAGATCATCTAACAGAGTAGACACATTCAGAAATAAATAGGAAAGTCTTAAGTTAAAGCTGGAGTACGAGTTAAAGTCTAAGATTTGTCCAAAGTTACATCATCACACTATGCTCATTGAGAGATTTATGGAATGATTGCTTATATTTAAACCTGAACTAAATCAGGATGCCCTAGAAAATCTATTTGTTTGAGCACAGTCCGGCTAATAGTCATACTACAATTTCTAATTTTATTGGGGCATTGAAAACAAGATTAATTTGACATACACCGCTCGCCGGCTTGACCTTCTAAATTAGTTCGTAGTTCGGTCGGCCATTTCTCAGTGTCGCGCGCGTGTGATGCAATTGAAAAATAAACGAAGACATGAAACAATGATTAAAAGCGTGGAATCTAGAATCAATACAATGATATTTTTGCAAGTAAAACCAAATAAAAACAGATAATTACCTACGTAAATTTAACTTACTGACGAACTTGAGGCCTCACACTGTGTATCCTTCTTTATAACAAAGTGGAGTGAAGTAATGTCCGAAACAACTAAGATGGAAGAATCACGCGACAAGCAGCAACATTCTGGAGGCAAGGATTTAATAAAGAAACCATATATTTTCTAATAATAATAAACCTATCGTGACACAGTTGATCAATTTATATCTTCGTGTCAACAATGATAAAGATTAATTATTACTAAAAACAAAACTAATAAAAGTAGAAAATTACAGCGGTCCTTGCACTAAGCAAGCTTGTATCGCAGGAAACCAAAAGGGTAGTTTTGTTAGTCACATACCGTCTAGATTGTAAATCATAATCAATATTACATTCTCAAAAGTGTTATTCTTTTTATAAAGAAACACTCAGCTGTGGTACATGACTGGCTCTTTTAATATTCAGTTTTAGTATTTTATATGTTAAAAATGCTACTTGGGTTTGGCGGGCATAATAACATTGTAAAGAACAGTTTCAACCAATCTAGACCTTTTTTTTACGATTTATAGGCCTGTGTTTGACCACAATCTCACCGTGGTCAGTGATGATGTGGCCGATGATGGTAAGCACACAAAGCCTAGAAAGGAACTGGCTCTCAAGTGCAGCTGTCGGAACACACCGAAAGGTGCTTGGCGACAGATTTTCAACTTGAGGGTGGTAGCCAGCCAGGCGGGTACTACAAAGTACCCTACCACCGTGCTATGGTTTCCTCACGATGTTTTCCTTCACCGAAAGCTCAAGCTCATTGTAGGATTCGGAACCAACACCAACACACCCAAATGTCAAAATGTATTGTCCTGAAATAAAGTCACGCATTTACAAACGGGCTGCCGCATTTTACAAGCATTGTATTTTTGGTGAATGTGAAAATACAGAATGTGTGCTAGTACACAACAATCACAAAAGAAATGTTAGAAAATAAACTATATGCTACCACAACGCCATCTACAATGTTTTTATTATCTATCAAGCTATAAAACTATAATAATTATACTGGTGGGCGGCAAGCTTTTTCCGCCAACGCGCGTCGCTTGGCCATCCAAAGAGGAAACGCTGCCTTCTGGGAACCTTGCCGTTGATCGGCAGCAGCGCACGCTTTGAGGATTTTTTAAATATTTATTGTATTGAGATCCCTACAAAAATGACAATAATGTAACCCAAGATATCATTCAACCCCTAAGGGGGTAAAATAAGGGGTTATAGATACAGATATTGCTACAGAGAGACTGCCTGTTGCTAGATCTGAAACAACTGGAATACAGCTAGAGCCTGATAGCCCGAGTCGTCAAAAACAAGTATGCATCTTGTAAAACGAGTTACAACGTCATAACCTTATGATGTTGAATTTTTTATTTGTATAATTAGTAATGATATTCGAGTAGTCTTGTTCAGTTGTAGCTTTGTAACAGTAACATTATTTATGTAATATTAAATTTGTAATATAATTGTGCCGATTCTGTTGTTAACGAACTAAATAAATTTAATCTCACTATATCTCTTTCTAATAGTAAATAATAAGAAAGGGATGCAAGATATTTTAGTCCTGTCAGTTTAGTCCGATCACATATTTCAACGTGAATTTAAGCGCGATCTTTATTGGTCACGACTATTTACCCGTACATTACGACGGCATGGATTAAACTGACAGCATTAAAAATGTTCTATCTTTTGTTCAATAAGGTTAACATGAAAGAGAGGTGACTTGTCTAATATTAGTTAAGTTCGTAAACAACAGAATCGGCACCAATATACGCCAAGTTCAAGTGCGCCGCTACTAACACAAGACTAAAAAGCAAAAAATACAAAGAAACTGTTTTATATGTACAATAGGGTTGAATGAGCCCATTGCCAGAAAGCGATGTGGATGCTGTTTGTACGTCAGCTCAAGCAACACAAACAGAGGAAGCCCAGGCAATAGATCAGGTCGATACTCCGAATGTAGCACCGATCAGATCGTTACGTAAACGTCCCAATATTAACTATGAGAAATATTTCTAGAATCGTTTTTGTTTAATAGTTAGTGTTTTAAAGTTAGGAGGATTTTTACATTAATGCAATTTCTTCGCAACTAACCGTTTGGTGGATGTTTTTTTTTTTTTTTTTTTTACTATGTATAGGCCTGTATTTGACCACAATCTCACCGTGGTCAGTGATGATGTGGCCGATGATGGTAAGCACACAAAGCCTAGAAGGGAACTGGCTCTCAAGTGCAGCTGTCGGATCACACCGAAAGGTGCTTGGCGACAAAATTTCAACTTGAGGGTGGTAGCCAGCCAGGCGGGTACTACAAAGTACCCTACCACCGTGCTATGGTTTCCTCACGATGTTTTCCTTCACCGAAAGCTCAAGCTCATTGTAGGATTCGAACCCGGGACCTTCGTCTCGGCATCCGACGTCACTACCACTGAGCTATGCCGATGCCACATCACACCTTCAAAGACTTCGTTTTGGACTCCATGATATTCTTGTAAGCCTCAAGAGTAAGGTATAGATTACATACATTTTTAACCTGAGGAACGTTGGATTTTACATATTTGGTGGTATAACTCGAATCAAATTTAGATTAGGATTTAAGCGACCCCTGTCGATTGAGCTGATTTCCTATTAATTTTTGAGTTCAATATAAACTCCTTACCAAAGCTTATTTTATTTTCCAGATCACAATATTTGCAAAAACAGTGTCTCGCGACGGCAAATCTGCTACTTCTGATGGATAAACTTTTTGACTCTTCTATTGGTCACTCTTACCCGGACGGCGCGAGCGACAGCTCTGGAATGAAATGCTGTACATTTTAAGAACAATGCTATTTGAGGCAAAGAAAGATGGTATCAGGTTCCATCTGTAAAAAACTGGGTACATAATATTGATGTGATGAAAGAAATCAATCGAAACCATTCGCGGAAGAAGAGTGCTTTCAGAAGCAATGTCCCGAAAAGAAAAAACATTTTGAAAACGTCAGCCTGTCAAGACGTATAAAAATGACGGCTGGTGATATCAAGAAAAAGTTGGCTGATCGTGCCGCAGACTTTCAAGCATTTGCAATTGCTTTGGACGAGAGCACTGATTCGTCTGATACAGCACAATTGGCTGTTTTTATTCGTGATGTTGATAAGGAATTTACTGTTACTGAGAAATTGCTTGCTTGATATTGATATTGATAAACTTGTATGTGAAGTTAATTAAATAACACCTTCTCAAACACACTGAAGCAAATTTGCCAGCACTCTAAGGCCATACTCCGCTACTTTAAGGATTGGATGGCTTGGGTAAAGCTGGCAGGGGGAATGCACAATACACCCCAAGCGGAATAAGAATCGTTTAATAAATATAAACTTTTTTTATTTATTAGGCACGCAACTTCCCAAAGGTTGCCCATGCCTGGCATATATAATCCAATATTATAATATACACAGTCTGTTGATGAGAAACCTAAATCAAGACCCATTGGAAGACTTTTTCTGTAATATAATGAGTAATGAGATCCCAAATATTTCCCAACCAGCAGCCAATTTAAAGCATATAAAAACATTACTAGTAAATAATTTAACATCCTCTCAAGTGGCGCAAACTGTGAAAAAGATAATAATAAAATATTAAAACCCAAGTGTTTAATAAATCTATAAACTGTAACAAGAGAGGAATCACACACGGCCACAGATCAAGCTACACACTGCGGCACCTTATGCGGTTGTAATAGGAGCTATTTTGCAACAAAATGTGTAGCTTGATCTGTGGCCGTGTGTACATCCGATTCCTCTCTTGTGTCTCTCTTTACATGTTATCTACTAAAAGTAAAGTGATTTTTGACTATTTTAATTTTTTGTGTTATATGCTAATTGAATCGACCACCTTGCGAGTGATTATTATTTAATAATAAAGACTTATTTACAAGTGTTATATCGTTTTGGTACCTACGTAAACCATGGCGCGTGCGTTTTTGATGGGGATTGCGGAAGAAGAAAGGAGAAAGCGTGTCCTAAAAATTGAGAGACGCCGCTTGCGCGACAGGAGTGATCCAATGCAATTGCCAGAGGAAGAGTTTATTGCGAATTTTCGTTTAACCCAGCGTCATGGGGGTTGGGTCTGTGCGACCCGTCACATTTTATTTTCTTTCTAGTTCTGTTACTATGCGTGCGACTTTGCCGCTCTTCTTAATAGCTGGAGCTGTTGAGTTGTTCTATGCATCGCTACCAACACGTTAGTTGTGCGACAGCCGCAGTGGGAGTTACACGCGCATAAACATTGAATAAGGTATGTGAGACCCAACCCCGCAGTCAGTGTAACAATTTCGTGCCATTATGTATAGATATTGTTTTAATTATCATCTGCCTTTTTATACTTTAATATTTGCTTTTTTGGTATGGGTTTTGATTATAATTGTTAATATACAGTTTAATGTATTTTATTTGTATTTTTGCATGTTTTTAGTATATAATGGATCGAGAAGAGGTACTACGACGTCATGTTCTTGCAATTTTGGAAGAGTCTGACTCTGATTTTGAGTTGTCAGACCAGGATGTATAATAGTAATAAATCTCCAAAAACAAAACATGAAGACTGATTGTTAATTGTTAATATAAATGCATTTAAGTCGAAGAAAAATTTTTTGATACCATTTTTCGTTCTTTTTTTAAATTTCTATTAAATATAATAAAAACATAATATAATATAATATTTGTGTTTCATTTTTTTACATAAATACCTAAAAAACTGAAATCGAAAAAAAATAAATTAATTATTTATAAACGATTGGAATAAATGTGACATTAATGAGCGGGTCGGTGAGACCCACCCCAACGTCCGTGTAACACTTTTCCACCCCCATGACGCCGGGTTAAGTAAGGCAGGTTTCCAACAGATCTTAGAAGAACTATGCCCTTACTTGCCTGTGTCAAGACGAAAAACTGCCATTCGTAATGAATTAAAAGTAAGTGTACCTACATAAATACATTAATAACACCAATCATTATTTAGAATTATATTTATTACAAGAAATTTGTACTTCTACATCTAATTTCAATGTTTCTTGCAGATCTTGGCAGCATTGAACTTTTATGCGAATGGATCCTACCAGCGTAATGTAGGTGCCTCTTTTTTGTGCAACATGTCACAACCCTCATTGAGTAAGTGTCTTCATGAAGTCACCGATGCACTCAATGCCCGTGAAATCCTTATGAATTACATCAAGTTTCCTTCAAATCGAACACAAAGAGAAATCAACAATCATTAAAAGCTTGGTCATTATTTATAAACAGTGAGTGCCTTTACATAATTTAACAATGCTTACCGTTTCTTTTTTCAGCTTTATGGAAAAATTTGGATTTCCAGGAATTGTTGGGTGCATTGATGGTACTCATGTGGCTATAATCCGCCCTATTGATCATGAGGAGACATATTTTAATCGAAACAATTATCATTCATTGAACGTATTAATAGTAAGTACCTGCCTATTACCTACAAAGTCGACTGCCTCTTACAAAGTTAAATTTTGGAGCACTAATGACTTCCATTCATTCTCATAATATCAGAATGATAAATATACATATTTGACTGAAATTACTAATTTAATATGTAAGGTTCTTAACTTCTTTATTTTTAATTTAAATATCTATTATATTGTTTTTAAACACATTTTTTCCAGATTTGTGATGCCAACTTAAATATATTATTTATTGATGCATCATTTGGAGGTGGCTCACATGATTCTTTTGTATGGAACAAATGCCCAATAAAACCTCTGTTAGAAAGGTTACAAGATAGCGAGTGCTGCTGGCTTCTTGGTATGTATCTAAATAATAGAAATTAATTAACAAAGAAACGAAACGGTACGTTGGGTATTTAGTTCATAAATGTATAACTGTCAGTTTTGTAAAATTCAATTGTCAAGCCATACTACGAACTAAAATAAAAAAATATATATATAAAGACTTAGCTATTTTAGAAAGAGATTACACACAGAAATCATGCAAATATCCGTCAGAGGCGTTAGATTCGTAAATGATGTCTGTTTAAATGCAGACACAGTGAAATGAAGAGCCACATACAAAAAATATAAAACATATTATTACCGAAAAAGTAAACATATTTTGTAATTTTACGTTCTTGCCAAACTCACAATAAAAATCTTTATGGTTTTCTTATTAGTTTGATTATAAAATTAAATCAAATTATCTATAAGCATATAAAATAAATCAATCATTGAAAGGAGCCCCCGAAAACCCCCGTTACTGAATACACTACATTTTACACACACATTTTTTTTTTTAATGGACTAAAGTTGGTAGCCTCTGATGGCTGCTCCAACCTTACCGGACAATCGGCGAGCGTAGAGGGCTCTCAGCCGGGTAACATTTAGGTAACCACGCCTGAGGGCACCCCCGAGTGGGGTACGAACCTCGGCTCAGGGCGTTACCGGGGGAAGGGGAGGGGAGTACGAGTTGCGACTAATTGGGGGCGGTACACCATTACATCTCAACACGATTTACTTTGTAACTTCTTTATTTTAGTTTGTAAAACACTTTGTTAGGTACTCATCAGTGTTATTAGACGATTGCCACTGTTTTATATAACTACATTGCTTCGGCCATTTTGTAGTTTACAACTCGATGGATAGACGTTGCATACTCGCGTTCATTTTATTGAGAACTAGCGACCCGCCCCAGCTTCGCACGGGTGTACAGATCTTTGAATTTCTCGGCTTTTCAGTACTATAGTATGTATTAGGTATATATATAAACCTTCCTCTTGAATCACTATCTATTAAAAAAAAACCACATCAAAATCCGTTGCATAGTTTTAAAGATATTGGATACGTATTTTTTAGTTTGTCAAATCAATGAGAGATTACAAAGTCCCATCAAAGTGCAGGATTGGGGCTTGTGACGTCATTGTACAACTACTTTATAGTACACTTTTTGCAGACTGCGAAATTTTAACGCACTGTATCTTCGTTATTTTTTGTTTTCGGATCAAAATAAAAAATACGTATCCAATATTTTTTGATAATCTAACTGACGGCCTAATTAGATTTTTTTGTTGTTATTCCTCATTGTTAAGAATTTGTGTTTTGTTTATTCAATTATATTTTTAAATAGCTCTGGTTGTAGTTTCTAATTCATATTTATTTCAGGACCTCAAAGACTCGAATTGAACCTGAATGGGTAAAAAGGGTCGAGTTCGAGGGAAGACTGACCCAGGCTGCTACTGTTATGGCAGAAAATCAATCCATGTGATAGTGGAATCAATGCGAATACAAAATGAAAACATAAGTAGGTAAGTACTATCATCGGCATGACTATTAATCAACAGACGACCACAGGCACAGAAATAAAATTTATTTAAAAAAGTTGCAAACCGAACAGCAGGCTTACTCTCGACGGCAAACTCAATTCCAATCTCAATACAATGAAATTCCGATCCTGCGCAATGGTCGGTACTCTTGACGGCATTGTTATTAAGATCGGGATTGGATTGCGTATTGGCCGGACATTGAGTTTGAATTTAGTGACGTAATTTTTACGGGACTCAGATTACAGACTAAATATAGAAATGAGTGAATGAAACGTCACTTGTACCGCGAAAATATCTAAGTTCGAGACATTTAAAAAGTAAAGATGTCAATAAATCTGTCAAAGTTTGTTTATTTACGTTAAAGTTGCACTTAAATTGTTCAACGAGTTAATAATTTATTACCAAATAAAGATTTTTACGTATTACTTATGTGCTTTAAGTGCTCAAGCCATATCAAACAAATGTTACTTCTATTCACATTCCTTCGAAGTTTCAAAGAAGTACGAACGTAAGGTAAGTGCGCGTAAATGTTTATAAAGCATAACCACTAACAAATATTATTCATAGTATTAAATTAAAACCTTTGCCCTCAGAATACCATTAAACAATGGCTCGCCCTACTCAAGCCCAAATGGAAGCCTTGGTGGAGTTTTTGGAGGAAAACCAAGACGTTGCGAAGGGGCTCTTGCGAACCCAACTAGCCAAGCAAGAGATTAAAAGAAAGTGGAGTGACCTCGCAACAACCATCAATGCTTTGGGTGGTGTGGTCAAAGATGGTCCTGGCTGGGCTAAGGTAATATTCCTAAATGGTCTATTTTAATTAAATAGGTGTATTTAACACGTAATCACTGTATTTTTTTTTACATTTAGTATTGGGCTGAAAAGAAATGTGCCTTAAAAAAGCAGTGTGCACAACAAGCCCAATCAATAAGGCGCACGGGTGGAGGACCACAAACTGTTCCAAGCTTGTCAGCATTGGAGCTGCGGCTGGTTGCAGTTATGGGAGGACAGTCGTTTGCCACTGGAAACAGCCAAGTCGCTGTTGACCCATTCCCACAAACAGAGAGGGTAAGAAAATGTACATTAAATATTTTACATTAGGATTCTTTCAATGTCACATTTAGGGATAAACCAAGTAAACAATATAAAAAAAAAATATAGTATAAAATAAATAAATAAAGTCAGTAATATTTTCATTGAATTATCTTTATCTATGTTAATTATTCATAATGCATTCCCATACATTTCATTTATGGTTATAATTATGCCACTGTGTATTGGTTTATAAGTTAAAAAATCTTCTTTCAGACAATAAACCTGATTTCTTTGAGTGAGGTACAAGGTTCGTCAGTACTTATTATGGATGTTGTTGAGGAACCTCCTCTAGCTCATCTAGATCCTATAAGTGGTCAGCAGCCATCCACATGTATGTTATTATAATCAACTGTCATTGAAATACTGTTACTGTGGGTACTATTTATTATAATTGAATGTTTTCAGCAACTCAGAGTGTTTCTCACCAGTCACAATATCCTATAAGTAGTGGTCAGCAGCCACCCACATGTATGTTATTGAAATCAACCACCATTGAAATACTGTTACTGGGGCTATTATTTTTATTATAATATAAATAAATGTTTTCAGCAACTCATAGTGTTCCACACCAGTCACAACATCGTGCTCGTCAACCACGATTGGATGCTGAGGTTGAGCGATTTGCCAGGATCGAGGAGAAGCGTGTGGATGCAGAAGCAGTCTCTGCACGTGCATTGGCTGACATAGCAGCATCCATAGATAAATTGGCAGATGCAGTTGCAAATATTGCTGGAGCACTGTTGGAAATATCAACTAAAATACAGCTATCACCACCAGAGTAGATTTTTAAATATAATTTTGTTATATTAAAAAGGTAAGAATAAAATTAATAAAATATTTATCAACAAAAATGTTTTTTATTTCTGTACCTATCTAAAAGTACAACTAAACTAAAATGTTTATGTTATAAGCGTCCCATTTGTTCCTCCTACTAGGTGCCGATAGCTCCCTGTGGCATAGAAGGACAGCGCTACCAATATCTATCCAAAAAGAGAACACACGATGTTGTATTCATAAAACAAAACATAACCACAAAATCACGGTAATGTTATGATATACATAACTTGTATTTTGAAGAAATATCACTCTTTCTTTTAGGAGTCTGCATTAGGGGCTCTAATTCACTACAAAGAGTTTCAAATAAATCCTTTGTGAGGCGATAATTAGCCCGAAATTCATTGTCGGACATGGATAACGCTTCATCATTATAACGGGCCATACGACGCAAATTCATTCGCTGCCGTACATCAATTCGATGAGCTAATCTTAGAATGTTAGTTTGCATTCGCAATCGTGACATTTTAGTACGTATTTATCATAAAAACACAAAACACAATTCTACAAAAGTTACTCTATAGCTATTGTAAAATACCCAATGTAAACACAATGCCAACGCAATATGTCAGTGTCAAATGTGCGTCAAGAGTACCCATTCTCAATCCCGGCGTCTCAATTCCAATTTCATTTAGTTCACTAAAATGACCACTCAATTCCAATACAATGTGGCGCTGTTGTCGTTTTCAAGAGTACCAAACTGCGTTTCTTGGATTAAAATTGACATTGGGCATTGGAATTGAGTTTCAAGAGTAAGCCTGCAGTACTTGCAAATGATTTTGTTGTAGACACGGCCACATATCAAGCTACACATTTTTGTTGCAAAATAGCTCCTATTACAACCGCATAAGGTGCCGCAGTGTGTAGCTTGATCTTTGGCCGTGTGTAAGATGTGACTAACAATTGTTAAACACAAGATATGTTTCACTATCGCTTCCCGGATGCGCGGATATCATCGCGAGATGAACTACGCAAACCTCAGCTACGCTGCTTACTTAATTTTGTATGATTGTTGTATAACAATCTGATATTCGATAGGCAAATGATAGGGATTTATACGTCTCTCCTGTCGCAATGAGTATGTAAAAGAAAAGTAATACATTTAAATTTACTGCAGCTAAAACCTAAAACACACATATTCACGTCAGAAACGCAAGAATGGGACTGGGTCTGCAACACCTAAAATTCTGAGGTCTAAATTTAACGCTTATGTTAAGTTTTCCTTTTTAGAATCGATACCAAACGAACTATCGACTATTAGCAACTCTGACCCCCATGACATGACTACACGAGTCTCAAAGTAAACATCGACCCAAGAGAGATCCCCTTAACAACGCAACAATCTCAACAGATCCTCAACGAGCTTGCGTCAGCTATCACAGTCGCTGCAAGAACAGGACAACAGTTACCGCATCGTTATCGATCTAGTCTACAATGGGACACACGGCACAGATCAAGCTACACACTGCGGCACCTTATGCGGTTGTAATAGGAGCTATTTTGCAACAAAAATCTGTAGCTTGGTCTGTGGCCGTGTGTACATATCAAGAAGGCTGTCATTCAAGGCAGCATATACAGATACAGCGAAACTGCACAGAAGTGGAAAGTCTCACTCAGTAGTCTCCGCCGCAGCCTTCGTGGACGCCAAAGAGGTCGAAAGCCTCCTGATAGACGGGCCGAAAGCTCAAGACGTCAAGAAAGCTGTTGTGTTGTCTCTTCCATTAAAGCTTTCGTAAGACAACCACGTTATTTCAATATAGCGCTGCTATTCCCCTTAATTCCATAAATATTATATTTCCTTGGACCAACCCTTATTAACCCTTTTTGGGATAAAGGGAATATTTTTACCACCATGTTTGTTGGAGTAAAAAGTTCAGTGAATGTTTCCGAACGGTCTATTTTTTCACATTGATGTCAAATTATTGACACTAATAGTTAAGTGTCAATAATTTGACATCAGACAATGACAACCGGCTATTTGAATTTTTTCTTTGAATTGCATTCGTCACTGAATAGTGGAGTATTTTTGAATGGTGGAAGAAATCGAAGAAAATCTCCGGAATCTGCTATTGTCTGCTAAGGTATTATTTCCACTTATTCGTTTTATTTGGGATGGTCAAGGTGGGTTGCATGTTCCCTCTGCCCGTCGGGTACTTTGGTGTTGTCGTAACTGGTTTTTTGGTTTGATTCGTTTATTTGATATTTCACAATAAAGAATCTATCTAAAGGGGTGCTAAGGTATTCATTCGAAAATACTGAAAATAATAAAATGTTTGTGTTCGGTATGCGGATACAGGTGGGAGGCAAGTGAAACGCACAACGGCTCGTAGCGCACTGGCTCGTTTATTAAACGAAACTTATTACAGGGGTGCGGGGCGCTGCCCGCGACACACGCATATTGCACATACGCAACAGTTTGTGTGAGGGCTTTGGCATGGGTTATGGATTTTTGCATTTTTATTGCAGATGAGTCGAAAAATATTGAAAGATTTAGAGATTGAAGAAGCTTTAGATGAAATATTTGGCTTGCCAGAAAACCCAGAAGAATCAGACGATGAAAACGAATCGGAGGGTGAAGAACAATATAGCACTGAAAAACATTTTATTCTACAATACAACAAGAACGTATAGTTGCGAAATTAATTGTTCTTCCAACAAAAAACTAGTAATTATAAATTAAAATATTTTAACACGTAATAAGCGATAAGTAATATTTACTCTTTGATTCTGGTTAAACAAGGTTTTAATAGAATTTACCAATCGTATAGTAGAATTAAAGATGCAATCGTGCTGAATACTAGAGTGTAATAACTAGGGAATCCAATCCCGCACCTTTTTTGCGGGATCAAAAATGCGGGATTACTCATGCGGGATCCCGCACGTTCGCGGGATTGAAAAAAAGTAAGAAAAATAGGCTCAGACGATGATCGGAACTATTATCGGACGGAACGGAACGTAATCAATGTCAGTTCCAGTACTCTATGACTGGGGATTCCCCTACGGCGCACGGGGATTTACCTTTGCGCGCGGTCAAGTGTCAAAGAATGTTATTGCGTCATTTGCGTCTTACTTGTGATGTGAAAAAGTTACGTAACGTACGACAGGACTTTTGCTTTTTCCGCCGCCGGCTATTTATGCAACAAGATAAGATCAAATCTAAAAGATGAAACGTTAGATACTTTATCATTTCTTCGAAAGTATTTTCAAAAAAAATAAGCTGATTTTAAATGCCTCTAAAACTAATGAATATGTTCTATTTCAAACAAAAATCTAAATATGAAACGTGAAATATTGTGAATATTGTATTGTCTTAAACATCATTATATTTAATTTATAATATAAGTGATAACTTTGCTTCATGTTGATAAGAATAATTAAAAATATTTGTGTGTATTTTCTTTCTTTAAATTACATGAAACAAAAATAATAATTAAAATCAATCCCGCAAATCCCGCGGGATTGATGATCTTAATCCCTTAATAGGCTTGCGGGATCGCGATTATGATGCGGGATTGGATTCTCTAGTAATAACGTATATAATCCATCTGGGTGCATTTGACAATACGAATTGTATTGTAAACGCTTTATTTAGTTTTATTGTGCGATGAAAGGGTGCGGTGAGGAGCGCGGGGGACACCACCGCCCGGCCGCCCGCCGCCAGTCAGCGTTGTTCTTGATACGGCAGTTGCCGTAATATACGGCATTCAGGCATCTTAGGCATCATAAATACGGTATACGACAGCTCTTTGATTACCGTATTAAAATATACGGCAATTGACTAATGGTGGGTTTTGAATGGGCCTGACGAGTACAACCTATTTTGTACTTTAAAAAACAAACATTTGAACGTTTCGTGGTGTCACCGATTCCTCTTGTGGCGCCACTGACTTAAAAAAGACATTTTGACCGGCCGGCCTTGTGATTACAAAAATATAACTAAAAGTGTGTGTTTGGTGTTTAAAGAGCTGACTCCACGTAAGTCTTCCTCCAATATTCAGGCCCATAATATAAATTTATTTCAATACGCTAGGCGCGTACATTTTGGTCCTTCGAGCCGGATTTACCAGTTATCAAATCAAGGTAATTTCAACACTAAACAACTAATTCCACATAAAACACACATATTTCAAGTTAATTCAACATACACAAAGCTTTATTTCTAGTCTAAAGTTTGTGTTTTTCAATTTTTATTCAAGTCAATTATTGTATGAGGCTATATTCATCATGGCGGTCAGTGAAAAAGTCGATCTCGATCGTTTGTTGCATATGTCATTAAAAAAGAAATGTGTTTTCAACGGTTGCAAAGTCTATATGAAATGTCCAAAATTGTTTCGAGAGATTCTGATAATTACACGGAATTCGCTTTACGTGTAAAAGATATCCATGACTATCGAAAATCTTTTGAACATTCCATTGGTGAAATTAATATTTTGAGTAGCATTCACAAACCAAAATATAAGCCTAATTATCAAGATATGATATCCTTTGATGAATTGTACTATCGTGTCTTGTGCACGGCGGAAGGTCTGTGCGAAACGACGGTAGATCGCGAAGAGAAACATCAGATTGATGTGATGGCGGGACACACCGGTGTCGGTTCGCGACGTGCTAAACCGAGGTTACCGAAATTAGAATTGTTTCAATTCGACAGCAAATTGGAAAATTGGCAAACATTTTTCGATACATTTTCCAGTCTTGTCCATTGTAACAATGATATTTCCAACATAGAAAAATATTACTATCTGTTGTCAGCTGTCAGCGGTTCAGCATTGACTTTAGTAAAAGGCATGCCGGTAACCCACGATAACTACCCGATAGTGTGGGACTTACTAGTTAAGAAATTCGAAAATAAGCGTGCTTTAGCTACGAGTTACTTAGATCGAATATTTCAATTTAAACCGTTGACGGTAGAGTCAGCCTCGGGATTAAGTACTTTCTTGCAAACCTTCCAAGAATGTGTCAAAGCCCTGACACTTTTGAATATTGACGATTTGTCTAGTTTTTTGTTATTGTACATATCATTACGTAATTTGGACTCCAATACGCGTCGTGAGTTTGAGAAAATTACTGAACAAGATAAAATACCTACGTTCGATCAACTTATTACATTCGTAGAAAAACACGTACGTGTATTGGAACTATCTGAACCTAATTCGTATGGTCTTAAAGGTCAATATCAAAAATCGATTCAAAATAATTATAAATCTGCTTCGAATTCAAAATTTAATAATAGTAATAAGTCAAATTCAGGCAAAAATCTGCAAAAGTCGTGTTTGGCAACATCTAGTACCGAAGACAGTTCATTGAAGGATAAATTTAACAATAAATCAAACAATTTCAAACCGTGTGCCTTTTGCAATAAGGCCCACTCTATATATCAATGCTTCGAGTTCGGCGAGCTCATTCCGGCACAGCGGCTGGTTAGGGTTCGCGAACTTAAGCTATGCGAGAACTGCTTACGCGATGGTCACGTGTTGCACGACTGTCCATCAAAGATTCGTTGTGCAGTGTGCAAGGAAAATCATCATCATACTCTACAACTAAAGTAAATAAAAAACACCAACTTGTAAACCATAGATTAAGTAGAAGCGCCACGAAAAGAAACGTCAACAGAGTTCAACCAAATGCAACCTTATCTCCGAGCTATTAATGTCTAAACTCTTTAGTTCCTCATTCTGGTTAGGATGTGTGGGAATCCCCGGAATAATTGTTATTGTACTGTAGGGAACAGAAGGCAAAACGGACCCTGTGGGCAAAACGGAACACATTAATAATTTCGGAACCAGTAGCTCCATCTATGAATGAGTTGTGCCATTTAATAGGCAGTCATGTCATTTCTCTCAGTCAGTGTGCCCAATGACATCGCCCGCATGCACACAATTACAGCGAGGTAAGTTTGTTTTTTTAGATTTTGATGTAAAATTTTGGTTTTTTGACTGGCCTCCAGTTTCGTTTGGTTTATGATAACGTGTCCCATTGGATTCCATGGTTAGAATGTTTTATTATTGACCTAATATTTAATTATGAGGGCCATTACATGCGACATAACCTCAAAATTTTTTTGTTGTGTTAATAACACCTAAAAGGCAAAACGGCCCCAGGCAAAACGGACCGGGGTGCCGTTTTACCTTCAATATAAATGTGTTCTTGGTATTTATTTTTTTTTGTTTTGTGGTTTTGTTTTGTTACATATGATAGTATTTCTTGTTTTAGATGGTTAATAATTATAGAAGAACGTCTAATCGGAATTCATGGAACGAGACTAATATGAAAAAAGCTATTGAGAAAGTCATATCCAAAGAAATGGGGCTTAACAAGGCTTCTACTGAGTTGAATGTGCCAAAAACAACATTAAAACGTAGGTTAGAGAAATATATGACTACCCAAGATATGGATAGAGCTACAGAGAAGAAGTTGGGCAGGTTTAGACAAGTATTTAGTAAAGAGCAAGAATTTGAATTAGCTTCTTATGCCAAAGATATGGAAAGCAGATTTTTTGGACTAACAACCAAAGATATGCGGATATTAGCATATGATTTGGCGGAAAAGAATGACATTAGTCATAACTTTGACACAAGCAAGAAAATGGCAGGCAGAATATGGCTTGAAAATTTTCTCAAGCGTAACCCAGATCTCAGCCTTCGTAAGCCCGAAGCAACCTCCGCAGTCCGAGCATCCGGTTTCAACAAAGTTTCTGTAGATAAATTCTTTGATTTGCTGGAACAGGCTATAGAAACTCACCAACTGACTCCTGACCGAATTTTCAACGTAGATGAAACAGGCATGACGACCGTTCCGAAGACTATGCCCAAAATAATCGGAGCCAAAGGGAAAAAACAAGTTGGGTTATTAACTTCTGCTGAACGTGGCCAGTTAGTGACCGTCGTGTTTTGTTTAGGGGCAGATGGTTCTTACATGCCCCCGTTATTCATCTTCCCGAGGAAGAGAATGAAGCCCGAATTGATGATTAATGCACCCCGTGGTTCTTGGGCCGAGTGCCATGAATCGGGATGGATTCAGAAAGAAATATTCACCTCTTGGTTCAGAAAATTCATAGTTTTCAGTAGAGCTTCAAAGGAAAAGCCAGTGCTTTTGATTCTAGACGGTCATGCCAGCCATACCAAGAACTTGGATATCATTGATTTGGGGCGAGAACATGGTGTTCACATTTTAGCAACTCCTCCACATTGCACTCACCGACTGCAGCCGTTAGATGTGGGTTTTATGAAACCTTTGTCAACATATTATACAGGAGCGTCACAAAACTGGTTGAAGTCCAACTGTGGTCGGATCATAACACAGTTTCAGATTCCAGAATTGGTTGATAAAGCATTTCAAAAGGCTGCTACGATGTCAACAGCATTTAATGCCTTTCGCGCTACAGGAATTTGGCCTCTGAATCGTGACATTTTCACTGAAGCTGACTTTTTAGCAGCAGCAGCCACCGACATTGCAGTTGCGTGTGATAGTTCAGTAGCGTCTACTTCTGATACCCGCCAAGAAGATAATAATTCAAGTATCCAAAGACCTCAGCCATCAACTTCAAGAGCAGACAATGTATTGGCCACAAACATTAATGAAACCCAACCATTGGAAGATACCAATGCAACAAGACTGACTGCTAAAGACCCTGACATAACAGTATCATCGCCCTCCATGTTGGATGATAGCCATCATGAAAACCTATCTTCTACGTCACTCACGGCAAGTGCAATATTATATGCAGAAGACATTGTAGATGAGCCCCAACCTTCTACATCAATGGCCACAAAAAATGTTGTCAAAAAAAGTGCGTAATAAAAAAGCTGATCAGGTGAAAAAAGGACTATTTAGAGATGACGAAACACCGAAGAAAAGAAAAGCAGCAACCAAAGGAAAGAAGTCTTTACTAAAGGGATCGAAGAAGAAAATGACAAAACATAAGAACGACACCATACAAATATCATCGAAAGGCAAAGCTAGTAAAAAAAGTGATATAAAGGCAACTAAAAAGAACAGAAGTGACAGTTCCTCCGAAGATGATGATGCGGAATGCCTTTACTGTGGCCACATGTATTCGGAATCAACAGATGGGTGGGTGCAATGTCAAGATTGCCAATCATGGGCACATTGCGGTTGCGCTGGAGTAGATGACAACGATGATGAAGTCATATTTGTGTGCGAAAGATGCTGATATAGTGATAGTCCGTTTTGCCCTTAAGGGTGGTTCATTTTACCTTCTGCATGAAGGTAAAACGGACCAAAGTGAGTTATTAGAAATCATCTAATATCTTCACAAATTGTGATTTGATTAAAGTCTGATTAATAAGTAAGATAAAGATTAAAGTGTTGATTAGTTGTACTGATAAAAGGTTTACATAAATATAAATTTTTTTTTTCTAAATGCGTTTTTCCTTAAGTGGTCCGTTCTGCCTTCTGTTCCCCTACCTATTGTGATTCTCTCATTGCTTCTTTGTTTTGCTGTATGTTACGATCTATCAGTAAAAGTTATATTTTATGAACGTACATATTCGTTCGGTGGGCTGTATACATATATCTGTTGCCGACTATCACGCAAAGTAAAGGGTGATTTTTTTGCTGGTATCTTTTTGGCAACACTGTTTTTGACAGATCACGCGTGAATCGTGTCTTGTGTCATTGTCAAACTTGTTCAGTTTGGTCTATAATTTAACCATGAATCGACTTACGAACGAACAACGCTTGCAAATTATAGAATTTTACTATCAAAATGCATGCTCGGTTAAGAGAGTGCATCGCGCACTTCTTCCAATTTATGGGCAGTTTGGTCGGCCTACTGAGGCAGCTATTCGGAAGCTTGTGACTAAATTTCGAACCCAGTTTACATTATTGGACCTTAAACCACGAACACGCATACGTAGAGTGAGGACCGAAGAAAATATTGCGGCTGTATCCGCCAGTGTTAGTGATGATCGTGAAATGTCGATTCGCCGCCGCTCGCAGCAATTGGGCCTCTGTTACTCCACTACGTGGAAAATTTTGCGAAAGGATTTGGGTGTAAAACCTTACAAAATACAGCTGGTGCAAGAATTGAAGCCACACGACCTCCCACAACGTCTAACATTTGGTGAATGGGCATTGGCAAAGTTGGAGGAAGATCCACTTTTTTATCGAAAAATTGTGTTCAGCGACGAAGCTCATTTCTGGCTGAATGGTTATGTCAATAAGCATAATTGCCGCATCTGGAGTGAAGACCAGCCAGAAGCATTGCAAGAGCTACCACTGCATCCCGAAAAATGTACTGTTTGGTGTGGATTATGGGCCGGTGGCATCATCGGGCCGTACTTTTTCAAAGACGACAATGGCCGAAACGTTACTGTGAATGGCGAGCGCTACCGTGTGATGATTGGCGATTTTTTTTTGCCCAAAATGGAAGAATTGGACATGCCTGACATGTGGTTTCAACAAGATGGTGCCACATGCCACACGGCACGCGAAACAATGGCCCAATTGAGAGCCGCCTTCGGTGAACAGTTTATCTCACGTTTTGGGCCCGTCAATTGGCCGCCTAGATCGTGTGATCTAACGCCTTTGGACTATTTCTTGTGGGGCCATGTTAAGGCTCATGTCTACAGGGATAAACCAGCAACGATTGACGCACTGGGAGCCAATATTGAAGCATTTATTCGTGATATACCGGCTGATATGTTGGAAAGAGTGTGCCGAAATTGGGCCTTGCGAATGGGCCATCTAAACCGGAGCCGCGGCCAGCATTTGCATGAAATCATCTTCAAACATTAAATTATATTGATCGTTCTATCGATTCCAATAAAGATTTCATCAAATTTTTCAAATTTTTTGTGTTTTTTTTGAAAATCAAATCCTATACCTCTTAAAAAATCACCCGTTACATACATTACTTGTATTTTTTTTATTATTTTAACCTTCTAAATAAATATTTTGTATTAATACGGCATTTTTCTTAGATTTCCCTAAAAATCCGGCGATTTTAAAATTAGAATACGGCATCCTAAATTTGTCAGGAACAACACTGCGTCGCATTGACCTTGTGAATGTGAACTAGACAATTAGTTCGTTCGTACCGTAGCGTAGTTTGGATGGTTGGTTTCAAAAACCAAGAAAAATGGATGAAGATTTAAAACAACTGTTGAAAGCGTGGAATTTAGAAAATTATATAGATATTTTTGCAAGTAAGTAAAAACAGATACTTAAGTTCCTACCTAAATATAACTTGCTGACTTCCTTTATTTTTTTATTTTTTTATACTACTAAGGTAGCAAGCAAGCATACGGCCCACCTGATGGTAAGTGGTTACCGTCGCCTATTGCCATTTGCAATACCAGAGATATTGCCAATGTGTTGCTGACCTGTTACAATGCCGAGAAGACAAACTGGCTCTCAAGTGCAATTGCCGGAACACACCGGCAGGTGCTTGGCGACAAATTTTCAACTTGAGGGTGGTAGCCAGCCAGGCGGGTACTACAAAGTACCCTACCACCGTGCTATGGTTTCCTCACGATGTTTTCCTTCACCGAAAGCTCAAGCTCATCTGTAGGATTCGAACCCACGACCGTCGTCGTTGAGGCCTACCACTGGCTAGGTGTCTAGTCTACACAGTACATACCTACCTAATAGTCTCACAATACTTACCATGACTGTGTTTGAACGAATCTCGTTTTTCAGAGAACAAGATAACATTAGATTGTCTCGCCCTCCTTGACCAATATATGGTCAAGGAATTGTTCCCGCTTATTGGGGACCGTGCCATAATCCAAAAAAATTTAGAGTACTACAATGCAGTTAATAGCACGCAATCTTATGATGAAAATCAGCAGGTGTCGAGCTGTACTAGTGCAGCTAGACTCGAAAGTATATTGCAAGGATTATATGATGAAGTTACAATACCTGACAACCCACAATCGGCTACACTACAAGATAAACCACAAAATGAGAATTGTAGCCCATGACCTAGTTTCTCTGGGAATATCGCAACTAATCCCGACCCTCAACCTCCGGTATTACCCAGCTGTACTGGTATAAGACCTTTATCTCCCGATAGTCCTGTAATTGACAACTTGAGCTCGAGCTCCGATTCCGACTCTGAATCTGATGCTGATGTGGTCTGGAAAAAAGAAAAGTGGACATCCCGGCCTGAACCGCAATTTTTTGATGAGCAGCCTATATCGGCAAAGCGACGGTTCACGAATAAAACAAAACCAATTCGTTTTTTTGAAAGCTTTTTCAGTGACAAAGTTTACGAGCTTATTGTTCTGCAAACCAATTTGTATGCCGAGCAGCGAAATATTGAGACATGGACTCCACTGACTCAGCAAGAACTAAAAGCTTTTTTGGGCATATTAATAATGATGGGTTATCATGTTCTGCCGTCTATAGACCTATACTGGTCCTCTGACCCCGGTTTCAGACTGGATGAGGTGGCTAATGTGATGCCCATAAAAAGATTAAAAAAAAATTACGCTGCCTACATTTGAATGACAATGAACATCAACCAGCAAAAAATATGCCCGGTTATGACAAATTATATAAACTTCGTCCAGATTAATCTCATAAACGAAAGTTGCCAAAATAATTGCACGGATTCAGCTTCTCAGAGCATAGATGAGTCTATGATTTTATTTAAGGGTAGATCATCGTTGAAACAGTACATGCCGATGAAGCCGATCAAGCGTGGGTACAAAGTCTGGTGTCGGTGTGATAGCCAAAGTGGGTACCTATTTGAATTTCAAATATATACCGGTAAAACCGGTAATACTGTTGAAGAAGGTTAGGCGCAAAAGTTGTCAAAAGCCTAACAGAGAAACTCATAGCAGCAAATATGCAGAATGTTCACGTAACATTTGACAACTTTTTTTGCGACTACAATATTTTGGCGTACTTGTATGACAATGGTATACACGCGACCGGCACGATACGAAGGCTAAGAGCAGACCTGCCTAAACTCATAAAAGGACCTGGTAGAAAGAATCTGGAGTTACCCAAAGGAAGTTTCAAGTTGAGGGTGAAAGAGAACGTAGCATTCGTTGTTTGGCAAGACAACAAGGAAGTGTTATTAATGTCAAACGTCTTCCATCCTACGGTCGGGATAACCACGGTGGCAAGGACACAAAAAGATGGGTCCAAAGTAGATATTCAGTGCCCCCTTATCATCAAGGAATACACAAAGAGAATGGGTGGAGTAGATCGGTTTGACCGTCTAAAATCTACTTACACAGTTGGACGAAGGAGCAAAAGATGGTGGCTGCGAATTTTTTACTTCTTGCTAGATGCCAACATTACTAACGCTTTTGTTTTGAGTCTGAGTTGCAAAGTTAATCTCACGTAGAGATGTGCCGAGTCAGACTGACTCGAGTACTGACTCGAATACCTAGCAGGTACTCACGTACTCGAGTATATAAAATACTGTATACGGATCCACAATATACATAATTATAAAGCTAAAAGAAAGGCAGAGAGAAAAAACTTCCCACCATAAAAAAAAAAAAAATATTTTTTTTTTCTTTACATATTTTGATTTTTGACATATAATGATAGGTAAAACGACTGTCAGAATTACTTTAACTCTGCCAGTTCCCTATGCCCTATAAAGGGTTAAGGGAATTGAATACAATCTTAAACAAAAAAAAAACACAATCATTTGAAAAATAACGTAGACCAAGAAGTCACATACAGGCCTTATACAATAAGGCCTAGGACAGGATATTTAATTAAAAACTTCTGTTTAGTTTGGGAAAAATCAAAATTAACAAATAAATTCTTTTTTTTTAATTTGCTGACCATGCACAGGTGTTCATGATTCGTGGGTTGATGAAACATTTCAAGAAACCTATCTCCTATAGCTTTTCAGCATCGGCTACTAGAGGTCCTGAATTAACAAAGGAAATTAAAGAAATAATTGGAGAATTAATGAATGCTGGAGTAATTATTGTGGCCATGATATGTGATCAAGGAGCAAATAATAGAAATGCTACAAAAATCCTTCTACAGGAATCAATGGCGTTTATTTGCGGCAAGGTGAAGAAATTAACGAAAATACTGTCATTAGCGTTCCCCGCAATGGCACCAGCCGAGACCAGTTACGGGCCACGTTTAGGCATCCTCAGGTACAGGGGGTGGTTGAGAGAATGCATTATTATAATTGTAAAGATATTTTCAATTACAGAATGTGGAGCCCTGTCTCATGACAGTACTGAAAACGCTTAACGGTTTGATAGCGTAAATGGAAACTACAGTGAAATTTAAAAATAAAAGAATTAATAGGACAGCATTAACTCCCACTTCATCCCATCACCGTTTGTGGAATATAAGCCTACCAATTTTAAAATCTATGAAATTTATGGGTAGTAATAATCAAGGAGTAGAAAGTACTGGCAGAGGTAGTTTGTGAAATTCAAAAATACAACAATGAATAGGACAGTATTAACTCCCACTTCATCCCATCACTGTTAGTGGAATATAAGCCTTCTCGTCTCAAATACCGCAGTGTCTCAAGTCGAAAGTCTTCGACCAGTGTGTGTTGCCAGTGATGACTTACGGAGCAGAGACGTGGTCGCTTACGATGGGCCTTATAAGAAGGCTCAAGGTCACCCAAAAAGCAATTGAGAGGGCTATGCTCGGAGTTTCCCTGCGAGATCGGATCAGAAATGATGAGATCCGCAGGCGAACCAAAGTTACCGACATAGCCAGAAGAATTACAAAACTTAAGTGGCAGTGGGCGGGGCACATCGCTCGTAGAACCGACGGCCGCTGGGGCAGAAAGGTTCTCGAGTGGCGACCACGAACCGGAAGACGCAGCGTGGGCAGGCCCCCCACAAGGTGGACCGACGATCTTGTTAGGGTCGCGGGATACCGCTGGATGCGGCTAGCGCAAGACCGGCCATCGTGGAGATCCTTGGGGGAGGCCTTTGTCCAGCAGTGGACGTCTTTCGGCTGATATGAGTAGTGAAATATAAGCCTTCCAATTTTAAAATCTATGAAATTTATGGGTAGTAATAATCAAGGAGCAGAAAGTGCGGGCAGAGGTAGTTTGTGAAATTCAAAAATAAAACAATGAACAGGACAGTATTAACTCCCACTTCATCACATCACAGTTTGTGAAATATAAGCCTTCCGATTTTAAAATCTATGAAATTTATGGCTAGTAATAATCAAGGAACAGAAAGTGCTGGCAGAGGTAGTCCTCGTGCGACTAACCATGGCAACAATTGGTTACCGTTACCTACTCCAGATTCCAAGATAAATGGTGTGTGAAAAAAGATGGTCAGACTATCGATATACCTATTATATTGACCCACACAGTTTTTCATCAATGAAAATATTTGTTTCAGGAGGTATCGACTGATGAACGCAATCATATTCTTATTAGTTGCGTAAAGGAACATGATCGTAAAGTAAAAAAATAATTGGGAGCTCATGTCTTAATGCATGATTTGAAAATAAAATGTCGAAATTAAAAAAATGATTAAAAGAAGAAACTAAGCTTCGAATAGAAAAATTAAAAGAGAAGTATCACAGTTAAAAGTTAATTAAAAAAGAAAAAAAAAGTAAGATGTCGAGAAAGATTGACATCTGTCAAACAATAATTCCCTTACACTTTTTTCCTCAGAGCCTTGTAGACACAGCAATTATGGGAAAAATTTTAATTTTAACAAACAACTTCAATCCAGACGGATAAAATAATGTTAACTGTGTAGTGGTCTTGCTTGGGTGTTTTGACTTATTTAATAGACCTCAACCAGTTCAGCGTGGACAGCCCGCTAGTGGTGAGAGAAAAGAAAATCGCAACCAGCGACGTGCTTATGAGCACCAACAACAACGAAACTTTAACACCGACTGACATGAAGTTCGCGAATTTGAAGAACGATCAGTTAAACCACGCAGCCGCACAGAAAGAAGCGGAGCTTGGAATGGAAATAAGGGTCAGAAGAAGGAAGCGAAGATGGATTCCGCAGCCTCATATGATTTCCGAGCCAAGGACGAAACCGCCCCGGTGGACGAGCCACTTTATGACCTTGGTCCACACACGGCGTCAATACCGGTTCAGGAAACGTACGCCCAAAATTTTTTGTTCGGTGGTTACATAGACCAAATCGAGCGTACTTATGAATCGCTTCGAGGTATCGATTCTAGACTGGACAGGCGTATGCCTTTTTCTATGTTCCAGCATTCGATGACAACCATTTTGAACTGCTACTTGCTGGATCAAACACTGGACAACGGCGAAAGGAAGCTGGACTCCACCCGATGTCAAGACCTACTACCTGAGGATCTCTGCATCCCTGACAACTTGTATCACCATATTGCAAGCGTTGGCAACACGGTCACAATCGGAGGCGAAGAAGTTAAGTTCAACCTCCCTGATGTAGCTATTCCACAAGCCGCGGATGATCCAATTCCCGCTGGATCGTTTGGAGTACTAACCCCTGAGAACCACAACGTATACGAGTGCTACATATCACCACTTGTTACTTCAAACAGGTGTTTACCACAGACCAAATACTATTATAACAAACTGGATATTAAAGTATAACAAGTAGTGTCTTAACCAACTGCGCCAACTGGCTTGTCAACTTGAATAAATAATGTTTATAAAAATGAGAGTAAATTTAAAACTTGTCTCATTGTTATATTAGTCTTAGTAATATTTGAAAGCTATTCTTGTTATTTTTCTTTGTAGTGGAAACATTAATTGATTTATAACTACGGATACAAAATACCACTTTAAAAGTCCAAGATACAGACTGGAAGGTATTTTTCCCATTTTTTAACAAGCAACAATCTTCGATAAAAAATCAGAAATTTATGATGAAACATAAGGGACGCCTCGCCTGGAGTCGAGCGAAGTGAAAAAAAAACTTCCTGCAAAACAATCAATATTTACACGAGATTCTTTACCCAGC
Source organism: Tethea ocularis (assembly GCA_963555595.1). Lineage (NCBI taxonomy): Eukaryota > Metazoa > Arthropoda > Insecta > Lepidoptera > Drepanidae > Tethea > Tethea ocularis. The sequence continues at coordinate 5,393,896 of OY741986.1, forward strand.
CGGATAAAAAAATATCGAAGGTGTTAAATTGATATATTTACATTCCAAACGCATCAGTTCCTTGTTGCTTCAAAACAACCAAGATTTACAGGAGGAAATAATCAAAGATTAGTATCTTCTTTATCGAGCTGGATAAGAACTATCGAAGGTGTTAAATTGAAATATTTACATTCCAAAAGCATCGGCTCCTTGTTGCTGATCAAGAGTTGTTTACAAAATTTAAGGAATAATTAATATACATGAAAAGTTATGTTATTTATAATAACATATTTGTATCGACATTATATATGCACAAATTGCAAGCACGAAATTCACAGCTACCGCTTGTCATGACCTCATATTTGACACAAAAAAGAAAAGGATATTCATTAGATAAAATACAATTAAATAAAATGTGACGCCAATTAGTAAACTAATTATTACTTAATTTAGTCTGTCAGTATCTCTTCCCTAACCACGTCCCAACCCTACCATACCCGCATATGGCAACACTGGCGCGACATTCTGAATCACAATCAGATGGTTGCGCCCGCGCCATAATGTTTGGCCGCTTATAACGCAAAGCATAAAGAAAAACCGCAAGTAATACGTTAAAAGTTACATTACGACGCCTGTGATCTATTTCACACTTCTTCAAGTCTGGATCAAGGAAAAAGGAAGGAGCCGATAATTACCTACGGCAACAAGAAAGCATCGATTGGGTATGCGAATCCTTTTCCTATAATTTCATAACTGTCTGGATCAAGGAAAAAGGAAGGAGCCGATAATTACCTACGGCAACAAGAAAGCATCGATTGGGTATGCGAATCCTTTTCCTATAATTTCATAACTAATTTCCATGAGACACGCATTTAAAACTGTTAGAGATACACAGTCAATTCAATTTATTAACATTTTCTAAAAGCCTATTTGATAGTACTTAAGTATTAAATTTCAGGATAACACTAAAGGCCGATGTAATCTCAAGTGCCTTATTCAAGTGCTACAGTGACTCACAATTCAGTCCTTCGTCTAATTATAGAACATAATGTAATTTTAACAAATTTTAATTTAATTTATTTTCCAGCGTTAGACCCTGTTGGCGCCCTTGTAAAAGAATAAGGACTAACCCTCATTTCCTGAGTGTGGAGAACCACCACCTCGTACCCTGAGCTACTTAGCGCACCGAATGCAAAAACTGCTTTGCAATAAGACAACAATTTAAAAATGAAATCGAAGTACGATACAGAAGGAGTGCCACTACGAGAATTACTTAATGAAACCAGTGGTTAGTCCTAAATGTACCAACACAATCGGAACCAAAAGATTTCAAAACTCGTGCAAGGGCACGGTCTATATTAATAATTGTCCATCCAGATCGTATGTCCCTTGTATTCGAGCCCCTTTAAGAGGTCAAGTACAAGGGTCGCTATCACACCAGAAACAGGCGTCACCTCTCTCTCTGACACTTCCTCTCTCCCAGTATGCTTAAACCTCCATAAATACCCAGTCTGGGCCTCGCATACCTCCTACGTTTTAATGCCAGCTGACGCGGCTTTATTTTTTATAAACTGCTTGATGTTAAGCCATCCCTTCCACAGGGTGAGGGATTCGCGTTACGACTTAGATTATAAAGGGACTGAAAGTAGCAAAGGAAATTAAAGAAATAATTGGAGAATTAATTAATGCTGGAGTAATTATTATGGCCATGATGTGATCAAGGAGCAAATATTAGAAATACCCAAACTCATGGGAATTATAAAAAGACAAATCAAACAAAATAATCTCATGATCTGAGTTTTCGAGAAGAGTTCCGGAAGCTCGGAAGTACGCATCTGGTGATTTTACTGTCTAAGGATATATAAAGAAACAGAATTATAATGTATCGCAGGAGGGACGCCATGTAGCCACCGTGACGGTCGACCCGGGATCGTCTTAGGAGTAATCCTATATAATTTAGAATGGAGCGGTAAATTGTCCACGATCAATCGTTCCTCACATACGTTATAATCTACAGCGTGGCTGTGTACATAGTATTGAAATATTTTACTGCAGATCTGAACACGTTAACACGGCTGGCTCGACCCCCAGAGCCAGACTGGAAGGTCGTCGGCGGGTGCGGGACAAGGAAATAGAGAAGACACTGAAGTTATTTCAGCCTAGTTTCCGTCCCGCGGTTTCGGTTGATAAACCCAGCTCAATTACATTAGTTTTCCTATAGGCAGCGAAGAAGATATCGATGTGGACGACGATGGAGATACAGTGTATCCGATGACTAAATCGAGGGTAGATTGGGAGTATTACAGTGCAGTTCCACCCGAGGTGGAATCATCGGATACAGGCCGTGTACATACCTCGCCGAATTTCCCAATCCTTCGGTTCCCCCAACTGTAAGATGGGAAGTTTTTCCAGATTAATTGTGGGCCTACTACCACATCTCCATACGACACTCCGTTTGATGCATCTGTTGCCATAGGGACACAGAAGTTCATGGAGAACATCGTTACAGAAACAAACCGATATGTTGTATGTGCGTCAAAGGCGACCTGAAGGAGTATTGGTTCAAGGAAGGTGCCTTGGCTACTCCGAACGTAAACAACTACATGAGTATCAACCGCTATTACTTGCTGTTCCGTTGTTTACACTTTTGTGATAATCGTACAGACTTACGGACTATGACACGCGTTGAGGCGAAAGTTTTTAAAATTGCTCCCGTAGTTCAGCACCTGAACCACCAATTCAAAAAGCAAAGAAAATTAAAGAAATAATTGGAGAATGAATGAATGCTGGAGTAATTATTGTGGCCATGATATGTGATCAAGGAGCAAATAATAGAAATGTTACAAAAATCCTTCTACAGGAATCAAAAGCTCATTATTTGCGGCAAGGTGAAGAAATTAACGAAAATACTGTCATTAGCGTTCCCTGCGTTGGCACCAGCCGAGACCAGTTACGGGCCACGGGTTTAGGCCTCCTCAGTGTAGTATTTGAGGTTTGATATTAAATAAAAAAGCAAGTGTCACGTCCTGTCAATGGATGCCTGCTGCGAACAGATTCACGAATATTTCATTGGCGACGAGTAAAAGGTTTTTATCACAGTTCCTACAAGTAAAATAATTAAATAAACATCATAATGTCTATAGGAAAACCTAAAGAATTTGAGGTAGGCAGGGGTATGTGCTGGACATCTTATATTGACAGGCTAGAAATGTATTTCTTAGTAAACAAAATACTAGAGGAACTGAAATTGCCCACGTTAATTGCATGTTTCCCATACATGAGGCTTATGAGCTGCTTATAAATTTGTCTAGTCCTATAAAACCGGCAAATTTAAAGTATTCCAAAGCAGTAGAATTGATGCGTCAACATCTACAACCAGTACCATCGGCTCTAGCCGAGAGATTTCGATTCAGACGTCGAAGGCAACTCGATGGAGAAAATTTAGCAAATTATGTGGAGCAACTCAAGAAACTATCACGCAACTGTAAGTTTGGCGAATTGTTGAATGATAATTTACGTGATCAATTTGTATGCGGTTTGAAGAGCGATATAATCCGCCAAAGATTGTTTGCGGAAGAGGACGGATTGACATTCAATAATGCGCTGAAACTAGCAACTGCTTTAGAATCAGCGGAGCGTGACGCAGCAGCGGTAGAGGCGACATCCGGAGTAGCGACCAAAAACAGTGAAGAGACGGCAAGCGCCGTGCATGCGGTAGCGGTGAGCCGGGGCCGAGGGCGCGGGGCGGCGCATCGCGGTGTAGTTGGCGGAGCGGTCTCTGCGAGGCCTGCCAGAAATAAATCAGCGGACAATTATCAACCAAAGGAAGTAAACTGCCATGGCTGCGGAGCACGAAGTCATGGTCTCGAGGAATGTCGGTACCGTAACTTAGTTTGCAGCCGGTGTAGGCAAATTGGTCACCTACGTAGGGTGTGTCCTACTCTCGGTGGAAACTTTTTCGAAAGGCGCCAGGAGATGACAGGTATTCACTATGGGGATGCTGTGGAGTTGGAGGAGGAGGATGCTGACGAGGACGTAGAAGAAGATTTTCATCATTTATCTTTAAATAACTATAAGGCGGTGAGTGTCGTAGTAGCTATTGACGATGTTAGTTTGCGAATGGAAATTGATACGGGTACGGCTATTTCTTGTATTAGTATAAATACATATCTTAGATGTTTGTCCCATTTGCCGATACAAAAATGTGATACAACCTTAAGGTTTTATGATGGAACACGCATTCATCCTTTAGGCTTAATCAAGGCAACTGTTAAGTATGGAGATAAAGTTAAAGAGTTGGAATTACTAGTCATACAAGGTGGTAACACAATGGACCTTGCAACACAATGGTTAGCGGAGCTACAAATACCTATTCCAACATTTACTTGTAATTATGTAGTTAAAGGTGATTGTAAGAATAATGATTTATATGTACTGTTGGACAGGTATAAGGATTTATTAAGCGGCGGATTGGGGCGGTACAAGGGTGGGACGGTGACGTTACGGGTGCGTCAGGGAGCGCAGCCGGCCCGCCTCCACCGCGCGCGGTCGCTACCGTACGCGCTTCGGGAGCGCGTAGACGCTGAGCTCGACGCCATGCTGCGCGACGGCATCATCGAGCCAGTAGACTGTTCTGACTGGGCCTCGCCACTGGTTCCAATTAATAAGCCGGATGGTACACTTCGTATATGCGCTGATTATAAGTCAACATTGAACCCCGTCTTATTGGTCGATCGTTATCCGTTGCCCAGGATAGAAGACGTGCTGGTGGGTTTAAATGGAGCACAATATTTTAGCAAAATTGATTTGTCTCAGGCTTATAACCAAATTGAACTGGATGAATCTAGTATTTATACGGTTATTAACACTCATCGTGGTCTTTTCAAGTATAAACGGTTAGTTTTTGGTCTTGCGTCAAGTCCAGGTATTTTCCAACGCATTATGTCTACTCTTGTACAATGTATTCCTAACGTTAATGTATTCTTAGATGATGTGATCATAGGAGGAGTCTCCAGATCCAGCCATTTAGAAGCTTTGGAAATGGTTTTTAACACCAGAATGGATTAAAAAATAAAAAGTAGTAAAGTGTATTTCTGGTGAAAGAGGTTACTTATTTAGGTTAATATTATGTTGTTTCCAAAGACGGTATTAAGGCGGATCCAGCTAAAATAGAGGCTATTACAAAAATACAACGACCGCAAAATGTTTCAGAATTACGTTCATTCCTAGGATTAGTTAATTTTTTTGCAAGATTTGTACAAGATTTTAGTTCTATTTTAGTACCATTGTATAATCTTTTAAAGAAAGGTCCAGGCTGGAATGTGAGAAAACGTTTTTTCAGGTTAAGAGACTCTTGACGGGTACCAAGGTATTAGCTCATTACGACCCTAGAAAACAGTTAATAGTGACATGTGACGCGAGCGCGCGGGGCATAGGGGGAGTGTTGTCACAGCCGCAGCGCGCAGTTGTCACAGGGGCAGCGCGGCGAGCGTCCGGTAGCTTACATTTCTCGTACGTTGAGTGATGCTGAAAAAAAATATTCTCTGATTCACAAAGAAGCTTTAGAAATTATATTTTGTATAAAGAAATGGCATCAATATCTATATGGGCGGAGATTTTCTTTGCGTACGGATCATAAACCACTTGTATCGATTTTTGGTCCAAATATTGGCATTCCTTCGATGGCGGCTAGTCGTATGCAGCGTTGGGCAGTCATTTTAGCAGCTTATACTTATGATATTGAGTATATTAAATCTAAAGAAAATACCGCGGATGGCTTATCTAGATTGCCAATTGAGGTTGGTCCAGTTTGTAATAAAAAAAATACCGGATCAGATATTTTTATATATAGCTCAAGAAGCATTAAAATTAGATTATAATATGGTTAAGAATTTAACTTGTAGAGATCCGGTTTTAAGTTACGTTAGAGATGGATGGCCCGATCAATGTGAGATTGTAACTTTGCAACCGTTTTATAATCGAAAAAGTGAATTATACGAGGAACTAGGATGTTTAATGTGGGATCACAGAGTAGTCATACCGGAGCGGTGTCGCGATAAAGTACTGAGTATAATTCACGAGCCTCACATGGGTATAACAAAGTGTAAAGGCATCGCGCGGAGCTACGTGTGGTGGCGTAGACGAGGCGGTGCGCGGTGGAGGCGACTGATGATTTCATGGGACCTATTTATGGAAAGACTTATTTAGTAGTAGTTGACTCAATGTCAAAATGGTTAGAAGATTTCCCGGTTGCTACTACTGCGTCTGTCGTCATAACTGATAAATTGTCAGAACTCTGGAGTAGGTGGGGGGTCCCACGTCAGATCGTGTCGGACAATGGGCCACCTTTTACAAGTCAAGAGTTTGAATCTTTCCTAAAAAGTGATGGAATTGAGCACACGTTTACTGCGCCTTATCATCCTGCGTCAAATGGTGCGGCAGAAAATGCAGTAAAACCACTGAAAAGGGTCATCAAAAAGGCAGTTACAGAAAAAAAAAATATTAGTAGGGCTCTATATACGTTTTTGATGTTTTATAGGAACACGGAACATTCATCGACGGGAGAAAGTCCCGCAATTTTGTTAACAAATAGGCGGTTACGAACACGTTTGGACGCACTAAAGCCTGACAGGGACTCGAATGCTCGCCACGCACGGCTTCGGCTGGTGAACTCTGCAGGGGGGGTAGATAGAGTCATGAAGGCGGGTGATGATATATGGTTTCGTCAGTACCATAAGGGAGATAAATGGGTGCCAGGTAACGTACCTATCTGAAGAAGTAGGCCGTAGGAACTATAAAGTTGTTGACCACGAAGGTAATCAGTTTCATAGGCATGTCGATCAAATAAGACGGCGGGCTCAAGGTTCACTAGTAGTACCTATTACTTCGGGGCATACCAGTACCTCTCACTCGGAGGGGAAGGAAATGGAGCCAGTGGCGGGACCGTCGGCTACGGGAGCATCAGCGGTGGTGTCGGAGTGCAGGGTGACGTCGGGTGAATTGGCACCGGTGGCCGACGGAAGTAGCTCACCGGCCGTTGTACCGCATCAGTCTCGTCCGATGCGGAAATGCCGCATAACAAAGGTTCCGGTTTATAAATAGGTTTTCTAAAGATTATATTTCTAAATAAGAAGGAGGATTGTAGTATTTGAGGTTTGATATTAAATAAAAGAGCAAGTGTCACGTCCTGTCAATGGATGCCTGCTGTGAACAGATTCACAAATATTTCACTCGGGTACAGGGGGTCGGGGGTATGTCCTGCCTGAGTCAACCGATTGTACCCAAACTCATGGGAATTGTAAAGAGACAAATCAAACAAAATAATCTGATGATGTAGGATGAGGAGAGGATTAGGTCTGAGTTTTCTCCAGACTCTGTTGTGAGCGCCTTGTGCGCTCAACGCTCAGCCTTGTGGACACACAGTCCAAATTTTACCGCAAGAGGGATACTGGGCAAGACGAAAAAGTCTCCCTTATGGAGACTCCACTCGGAAGTGAAAAAGAAGGTGAGGCAGAGGAAGGCCGAGCACAACGGATGAATTTGTGGGTCAATAAGGCCAAGAGAGAGCTGAGGCTGAAGGCTGCCAAGGAATTACCGAAGCAGTTTTGAATCTTTTGACATTTCAGGGTGACAGATACAATGTTTGTCTTTGACGTCTCATAATTTAATGTGGTCTGTGGTACTTCCTCTGTCCTTTTCCACTTCACATCTCCGACTCGTACGCAGCTGGAGATTTCGTTACAAAATAATTTATAAAGAAAGAAAAATATTTAGAAGAAAGATGTCATCCGAGCTGGGGGACGCCATTTGGACACCGTGCCGGTCGGCCCGGGCTCATAAGAGTTAATCCTAAATAATTTAGAATGGATCGGCTGGGAAGTTTCCTCTTATTCAGTCTTATCTCGATCAATCGTTCCTTGCATACATCATAATCTACAGCGTGGCTGTGTACTCTTTGTTTCAGAAAGCCGTTCCAAAATTTTCCAATAGTTCAATCATAATTAGGTTTTTATTTTGCGTTCCAACGTCGTCGCATTGATGCCACTGTCATCCACGGGTATGGCTGGTTGGCCTTTTATAAAGAACACGTGCGTTGTGTAAGTGACCAACTTTACTACCTACTCTTCAAGGGGATTTCAGTCATCACGGTGTCAGTGTCCGTCCGCGTGATGTAGAAGTATAGAACACTAACTTTCAAAATGCTTAAGTAGTGATTGAGTCGAATCATTAGAAACTGTTAGTGGAAGGGCCCGTCCACAAACCAGTATACATGTAATGTGTTAAATTTAAGAATGACTAACCTTAATTAAGGAAGAACAGAACAGAATGCAATAGAGAAGTTTGTACAACATAAAATTACATTATAAGCTTTGGAACGCATTGTTTGTGTTTAATTTATTTTCCAGCGTTACTGCGCTGGTGGCGCCCTTTGTAAACTGTAGAATAAGCACTAACCCCATTCCGGAGTAACAGCCACAGAGTGTAAACGGACTCCACCACCTCGTACCCTAAGCTAGCGCACCAGATGTAGAAAAAAATACATTAAGGTGCAACAACCTTCATAAGTGCTCATTAAGGCCTAACCTGAATAAATTCTATTTTGATTTAGCCAACGGAGAACTAGAGACCAAAGCACAAGCTCATAGCAGAATGGAAGATAAATCACCAGCTACAAGCCCAACAATTGTCGTAAACGTATCGCTAGTGACCGTGATCAACGAAAGTTTGTCTGTGTTGGAAACCAACAGAACTTCTTTAAAGATGAAATTTAAATTTAAAATAAGAAAAATAGACAAACAAAATATGTCACTTTAGAACAAAATAGGTATATTCATACGAATAAAATGTGAATCAAAAAAATATAATTATATTTACATGAAAAGTCTCACCATGAATAATTGAATCAATACAGTCCACTCCATTGACCAAACGAAGAGCTTTTTTAACTGTGCAAAAGAGCAAAAAGGAACTGAGATAGTGGCAGACAGGAACGACTCGTCGGAGACTTCAAGAAACACGAATTTGAAAACGGTCAAATGATATGTTTGATAAAATTAAAATTTTAAAGAAACCTCAAAAACTCACTAGAAAATTGGTGATCATTTCCAAACGGCTGAGCCGATTTTCTTGAAACTAAGAACTCGATTAAGACACCTTTCAAACAAAAAAAGCTATGTCATAATCGGTCCATCCGTTCAGGAGCTATGAGGCCACAGACGGACACATCAATCGTAGCACCCCGTACCTGTCACTTCGTCGTATTATTTTTGAACTATCTATTTGCTATTGAATCTGTTAAAATACTGTTGATCCTTCAGTGTTAAAAGGTGTATACATACTATTTGTGTGTGTTACATAAGGACATATCAAAATTGCGTTATATTTTTTAAAAGAAACCTTTTGATGGAAGAAACGTGGATCCACGGAAGACGTACCAAGACCAGTTTATTTGTACCAAAAATTCGGCAAACAAGCATAAGGCCCGCCTGATGGTAAGCGGTTACCGTAGCCTATGGATGCTAGCGACAGAGACCATATACTAATCCGCGCTCCGGGTACCACTCCCTTCCCCCCACCCCCTCCCGATGAGCTCTGACGACCTTACTCACGCGCAGAAACACTACAAATTTATTTAGCTGCGGTATTCTGTAAAGTGGAGGTACTTCCCCAGTCTAGCTACTCTACCTCTCTTAGTGTAATTTAGAATCAGCCCAAAAATAGTCCACTTCCGAGCCATCCAAATGGTTAGGTAATTGAAAAGTTCAGAATTTATCCACCATTTTTATTGTTTCTGTCATTATTTTTGAAGTATCTATTTTCTATTGAATGCGTGGTCGTGGTGTCTACAATAAAGCACGGCGGAAGAAGCGAATATTAGAAAAATTTCGACTATTTTCACAAATTGAACAATTTCACACCAACAATCATGACAACTTTTGTATTTCAATTGAATATTTTATGTCTGCCTGACACAAACGCATAATATGATTATTTGATGATGATGATGATGATGAATGCACCTTAGCCTTTATCTTCAGCAAAATATAAAGATTTGATAATTTTGTGTAAATTAATGTACATAATATTTTGTTTCAAAAATCTTACATTATTATTTTATAAATTTACTTCATCTGAACGCAAACCTGAAAAATATTACGACTGATTCTCATGAATAACTATTTAATTTTAAAATTATTATCTATCGTATATAAATTACTTTAATGTATGTGGGATAATTTATCTCGAATGCAGCGATGATGTGCGTTGGTAGAGGTGGTGGAACGCACCTAGAGTGAAAGAAAGAAAGAGAGAGTGATTTCTGGAGAGTTTAGGATTTTATTTTTTTCATTGTAACCGATACCCCTCGACCCTACAGTTTGGGGGCTCGTCAGCTTGTATATAAGGATCGAGGCGGATTCAAAATTCATAACATTCGTGGGGAAAAGACGAGGAGGCTGACAGCTGGACTACCGACGACGAAAACATGTATACTAAAATAATGATTTTATTTATCAAAGACTTTTTTTAATAATTTCTGTTGCTTATGGAATAATATGAATGGAATTCGAACCCACGACCTGCAGGGCAATAAGTGGTGTCATGTTATTATCATTTCAGGATACAATGGATGGAGACCCATGGCGACAGTTGGAAGAGGCCTATGCCAAAAAGCATACAGAAATCCAGAAGTATATTGTAAAAAATTGTTTTTATTTATTAGTTACTTTCAATTTTGTAATGTGCTCCTGACAAGGCGATGATAGCTCAGTGGTAGTGACGTCGGATGCCGAGACGAAGGTCCCGGGTTCGAATCCTACAATTAGCTAGAGCTTTCGGTGAAGGAAAACATCGTGAGGAAACCATAGCACGGTGGTAGGGTACTTTGTAGTACCCGCCTGGCTGGCTACCACCCTCAAGTTGAAAATCTGCCGCCAAGCACCCGTCGGTGTGTTCCGACAGCTGCACTTGAGAGCCAGTTCCTTTCTAGGCTTTGTGTGCTTACCATCATCGGCCACATCATCACTGACCACGGTGAGATAGTGGTCAAACACAGGCCTATAGGTACATAGTTATAATTTGTCATTTTCACCATTTTATTTTAATTTTTGGCTTTGTTATTTTATTTCATAAAAGGTATACAATAATTTCATACAATAATTATTATCGTTATAAATACGTTTTGTTTTGACAGTAGACAGTCAGACTTATCGACGATCACTTTCCGAAAAGTAATTATGTTTGTAATTGTATGAAATTTGGAAATTTTTAGATGAATAATCCAAACTAAACCAATGTTAAAAAAAATATGTATTCCTATAAAAGAAATATCTGGTTGCAATTTATTATTCATGTACTATTCAACATAACAACAGCATATGAAGATATATTTTTTTTATAAAACATTTAAACTCAAGACTTCATTCAGTTTAGGCCCTGATAAGGCACTTATGAATGTCAATAGTTACAAACATTACAATAGACTCTACCACCGGTTCGGAATACTCTTGAACTGAGAACTCCGACTGAAACATCAACACATTTGGATGTATTCCTTGTCAAGTGTAGGCACACTAAGAGATTTTTTGAAAATCCACTCTGAAGAAGTTCAAATCAACTTAACAAAGGTTCAATAAACTGAACCCAACGCCAAAAGAATCATTAAAATCGGTTCATAAAAAAAAAGCTATGCGTGAACAAAAAAGAACATACAACCAAATTTAATAAACTCTTCCTTTTTTCGAGTCGGTTAAAAATAGGGGATTGACGGTGACACTGTTATTGTTATAGGTAACAAATAATGAAAACCAAACAACTAGCGACATCTAGTACTAAATATGTGTACCTGTACTGTATGCTAGTATAGGGTAGTTGACTGACACATCAAATCAGCTACTTTTTAATAAATGTCAAAACAATCGTTTATATAGAATTTTGTATGAAATATTACACTATGACGTCATAGTTTCACAGCATCAAATCATCTACTCTTAGTGGTTCCACTGGTAATTAAAAATCATAAAAAGCATTAAATGTACAACATATTTGTTGTTTCCACGTGTTTTTAGATGGTTTATGCATTGGTTAGTGTTTGGTCATTTATTTTTGACACTGTCAACTACCCTATTGATTGCATTCAACAATAAAAGGTAGTCTCATAAAAACTACTACTGTGTTTCAGAAACATGACTAAACAAAAGATGACAAGATTTAAAACATAATAAAACTTGCATTTTTTTTTGCTAGAATCTTTGCTACAAAAAAAATTTAATACCACAGATAGAGGTACAAGACACAAAGTAAACCAATAGATACTATATACCATAGAGTAGAATGCAAATCAACATTATACAATGTGAAGACTCAAAATCAAGAAATATAACTTTTTCAGACACCTCTAGGATATTTATATATATGTACAGTCACGAGCATCAATATATATTAGCATGGACAGATCATCAATAATATCTGCTTTCATGATTCATTCATTAACTTCTACTCTCAAGACGACAGCAACAATATGTGATCATTTATGGAAGGCATATATAAGTAGCAGCATAATTATGTGATGTCGAATGAATTAAGTTAATGAATGAATCATGAAATCAGATATTATTGCTGATCTGTCCATGCTAATATATTGATGCTCGTGACTGTACATATAAGTTTTTCTTATTGTTCTTTTTTATTTTCTTAATTTCCTGCTGATGCCCGGGCAAGCTGATGGCTTGTAATAGAAAGTCTGTCCACAAGGCCAATGTCACCGCCATATTCCAGATATATATAGGCCAGCATGCTTCATAGAAGTCCCATTTCCTGTAAACAAAACAAAGACATTATAAATGCAAACATTTGTGAGTATGGACGGATGTTTGTTACTCTTTCATGCAAAAACTACTGTACAGATTTGGAACACAGATAGTTTATAACCTAGATTAACACAGGATACTTTTTATCCCGGGAATCATAAGATCCCTCGGGAACGCAGGTGAAACCGCGACGGAATCTAGTATTCACTATGTTCCCACATAGTAACAAATGATGTTGCTGGGTTCATACATTCATTACGTGTGTTAGTTTATTATCTGTGCACAATAAATTGATGAAAATTGACATTAAGCGTTGTCCACACATGTCCTGGTACGCGGCCCTGCCGTGTACCATCAGGGACGGGGAAAGAATCGGTTACATACATCTAGTACGTGCTTGTTCACACAGCTCTGTGCCAGGGGCGTCCGGGCACATCATAGTATAACAAACAACTCGGAACACGGATAGCCAGGGCCGGGATAGGCAGGGCCGGGTACCCGGACATGTGTGGATAGCCCTTTAGAGAAGTTTGAACTTATTTCAAAGCATAGACTTGTGTTTGAGCACAATCTCACCGTGGTCAGTGATGATGTGGGCAATTACAGAAAGCACACAAAGCCTAGAAGGGAACTGGCCCTCATTTGTAGCTGTCGGAACACTCCGGATAATGCTTAGTTAGATTTTCAACTTAAGGATGGTAGCGAGCCAAACAGGTACTACAAAATACCCTACCACCGTGCAAGAGCTATGGAGAAAAACATAGTTCTGGTACTTCTTAGTGAAGTTTTTTTTATACTACTAAGGTAGCTAGCAAGTATACAGCCCACCTGATAGTAAGTGGTTACCGTCGCCTATCGCCATTTGCAATACCAGAGATATTGCCAATGTGTTGCTGACCTGTGACAAGTGCTGTATATTTTTGATTATTGAGATGCCATCCTACTAATACAGCAATTGTTAGTGTTTAGCTCCAAAATGATTGACAGATTTGGATGAATCTTGGCAAATTGATAGATCCTTGACATAACCTACAGGATATTTTATCACAGAATAACTTAAAATCCCGGGTAATAATGGTAAAACTGCGGAGCTGAATCTTTACTACATAAACTAGTACCTAGTAAAAAAAATACCATGATATCTAAACTGTTTGTCTGAAGGTTAATATTAAATTGTTTTACCTACATTTAGAATATTATGGTACTTACCAATAAAATAATCTTCAATAATACCTATGAAATGAATTCCATTGTGAGCAAACGAGGGTGCCACCTAAGACCTACGTGCACGTGCAGGCCACTAGCCGGTAACCGGAACCGGCTTCGGCTTTATTACAGGACATGGCAGTCCGAAACTCCCGAGTCTCCGAACTCACATTTTCAAAGCGAAGTGAATCGCAGCGCAGATCAAGTGATTTTAAACTAAACTGTTTATTTGTTTGGCTTGCTCGATTCGCTTGTTTGTTTGATGATAATTTTACAATATGGCGGGCGGGCGACTGAGGTTAAAAATATGTATGTGCAGTGCAGACCAAAGAAACAATAACATAACTTACCAGACATAAAGACAGCTAGCTTTGCAACAAATTGTTTAAATTATTTCTCTTAGTGTGCAACAAAAGTTAAATTCTTTTTGGCGACAAACGAAATAACGAACGGAACACGGAACGAATCACAGAACGAATGAATGAATAAGAAAGGGTTGCCAGTAGTGATGGCAATTATTGCGATTTCGTAATAATTTCATGACCATGTGAATTCCTAAGCCATAGCATGCTACTTGCTTTTGCTATGCTATTTACGATTACAATATAAAATGACGATAATTGTACATAATAACAAATGCACGTATCTATCACTATAGTTAAAGTACAGTATATTTCACCCTCAGATTCCTATTGTTTATAAATCTGTGATTTCGCCATTGTAAAGTTTATCAACAAAACAATCCACATTATCATTTAGCTATTACACAACAAAAATGGTATATATTCGATTCGGCTCTAGGTGCTCTAACTGACTGATCAGGTGATGTTCGCGACTGTCGCAAGACAGTATGCGCCAATAGCGAGAGTGAAGGAGTTTTTAGAGCATTGATTACAGTTAGCAATTTTATTTCCTTCAGCAACGTTCGAAAAATAATCCCACATAGGATTAGTTCGTTGAGACATTTTCACGTTCAACAGTTTATTTACTGAATTTGTTTCGCATTTCGTAGAATATAGCAACTACTTTTAATTTGTTAAATGCTACTGAAGCAGTAGCATGCTAATAAATGAATGCGACTGCGAATTATTCCATCACTAGTTGCCAGATGTAATACTTTTTAAACTCGCGCGAACACAATTCATGTTTATAGTAATTCGCGCATAGAATCGAGGTTAGTCAAAATTATATTTTGAATAATATTCTATGCGCGAATAGACCCGTTACATTACTATAAACATGGGTTGCCAGATGTGTTTTAAATCTTTCCTCAAAAAAAAAAATTACCCGAGGTAAATATTTTTATTTTATTGAATCAATTTTTGTTTAATTTCCTAAAGATTAATTTAATAAAGATACTTTGAATTCGAATACACTAATAATCACGACGGGATAAAATTTTCGATCGAGTATTTTTTATTAAAAAAAATGTTCATACAAATCATTTGACAGGCCACTTGGCGCAGTTGGTTAAGACACCACCAATCGCGCCGCTGGCCGTGGTTTCGATTCCCATCCAGTGTGTGCATGAACATGTCTGTTTGTCCTCCTCATAAATATGCCAATTGAATATTGTATGTATACATTAAGCTTTTTAAACTATTTAAATCCTTACATTGGTTCCCGTTCGAAAAATAACGCGCAGGAACCAATTTACAGTTTTATAATATTCAAATATAATATTGTAGAATGCTAAATTAATACATAAATAGATCTATAGCCATATCTCAGTGTCGCAAATCACATTTTGACAAATAAATTACCTATTACAGCTGCAATTTGAAACCTAATAAAAAAATAATTTCGCGGGCTTTTTGGAACATCGCCCTTATGGTGATACCTGAAGTGATAGCTCAGTTATAGGTCGTAAGTTATCAACATGTTATTTGCGACAAGAATGGTAGTATATTTACTGATTAATAACAAAAGAAAAATCATCAACATATTCCTCCAAGGTCATATTACTGACCTAAACGACTATTTCATGAAAATGTTACTATCCAGCATGTAAGTGTCCAGCGTAAGCGTTCCTTGGATTTGTTTCTTCGATTCCTATGTACTTTAGTATTATTTGTACGTAGTATATTATTACTCTGTGGTACATTTCACAGATCACTTTATGTACTTTTTACTAATCTGTGACTGGGATGTACTATCGACAAATTTGAAGCATGATCACCTTAAGGGTGTATTTTGTGTACAGTGACCAGCCGCTACCTGTGTCTCACACAATATAACCAGACAATGCGCTTGTCATAAAATAGTAGATTGTCATTGTCATTAAATAGTCTAAACAAAAAGATTTTACAAGAGACCGTTTTATTGTCAACAATGGACAGGGCGAACTATGATTACTGGCTGCAAGCGAAAAGGTCTCAAAACTGATCATGCTTCAAATTTGTTGATGGTACGTCAATTCAGTAAAGTAAACATATTTTTTGATGCTCAAAATTATATTTTATTTGATTTAATATACGAGTATGACATTTTACAGCATTTTATATAGGTATGTTGTATTCAAAGATTCTGTTTTATTTTATTACGAATCCACTGTAAGTGTGGCGCCACCTTCTCATACACGTTGGGTATACCCCAACACTTGGTACCGTACGAGTAGATGCCGATCTGAAGGTCTCCAACCGTGAGTGGGGCTCCATCGTCGCACTGAAACACAAAATGTCACTTAACTGTTTTCGTTTCCATTATTATTATTTTTTGCAAAGTATAGCGCGGCAACACTGCGCTACAACCAAAGACACCACTTCCGACCACAGATCATATAGAATATGTTGTATACACAACTTCCGACTCTCGCCCTTTTTCTCTCCAGACAAGGCGCGTCCCCGCGCGATATAGAGATTAAGAATCTTGTAATAATTATCTTAAATCCAGTTGTTAATTGATACCTTGAATTAAAATCATAATAGTAAAAACCTTGGCACGGCTCTTTTCTTTGTTTACGCACCCCACGCCGCTACAAAAGGAGAATTAAGTCAATGTGGAGATTTTCATTACGCATGTACCACGGGGCGCCCGTGGCCTTGCGCATGAAACGGTTTTGAATCACCTGAAGGCTATTTATGGATCCGTGCCTGACAATGGCGAGAAGGCAACTGGCTTTCAAGTGCAATTGCCGGAACACACCGGTAGGCGACAGATGATTATGTATTCTGCTTTGCTAAACTGTTATACTTTCTTTATTTTTTGGGAACCGTACCCCAAAGGAATTCTAAATTCTAGTGTTCAAATAGGGTAGTAGACAGTGTCAAAAATAAATGACCAAACACTAACCAGTGCATAAAACATCTAAAAACACGTGGAAATATCAAATATGTTGTACATTTAATGCTTTTTATGATTTTTAATTACCAGTGGAACCACTAAGAGTAGATGATTTGATGCTGTGAAACTATGACGTCATAGTGTAATATTTCATACAAAATTCCATATAAACTATCGTTTTGACATTTATTAAAAAGTAGCTGATTTGATATGTCAGTCAACTACCCTATAACGGAATCAGAAATTTCTTGTACAAAAAACCGAACACAAGTTTAACGTCACTTACATTACAAGCTCCTATATCTCCCATAGCTTCATTATCAACGCAGAGCTGTTTATCAGTTAAGTCTTTCCTGAAGGTTGCGCTGCAGCCATCTTGTGGCGACACTGTCACCGACGCTTGCCGCAACTCGCGCGACGCAACCCAGCTTTGCTGTCAATATAAATAAATAAATATCCTGGGACATTGTTCACACACGGTTATCTGATCACAAACTAAGCAGAGCTTGTACTATGGACAACCAGATAACTGATATACTACATATACTACTTGTTTTGTAAATACATACTTATATAGATAATGACACCCAGACACAGGACAAACAGACATGTTCATGCACACAAATGTTTGTCCTGGATGGGAATCGAACCATGACCAGCGGCTTGATAGGTGGTGTCTTAACCAACTGCGCCAACTGGCTTGTCCGTATATAACCGATGACATTAGGCATAGTACCTCTCACTAGCTGTCCCCCGCGGTTTTACCCGCGTTCCCGAGGTATGTCATGTTTTCCCGGGATAAAAAGTTGCCTATATGTTATTCCAGGGTATGATCTATCTATGTGCCAAGTTTCATCCAAATCCGTTCAGTAGTTTTTACGTGAAAGAGCAACAAAGATACATACATACATAATCACAAACTATCGCATTTATTATTATGATTATTATTAGTTTTTTTTTATTTTATTTTTAAGAGCTATTTTTACATCTATCTAATATTATAAAGAGGAAAGATTTGATTGTTTGTTTGCATTGAATAGGCTCCGAAACTACTGAACCGATTTGAATAATTATTTCATTGATAGGAAACTACATTATCCCCGAAGGTTACTTATTATCCCGGGAACGCGAGTGAAACCGCGAGGAACAGCTAGTTATTAATATAACCTATAAGTTTTCAATTTTGTTTTTTTTTCTATATTGTCTAATGGTATGTCATTACATACACCAGGGTATCCCCATCCAGTGACATTGGCGAGCAGTCCTACGGGAATATTGACACTCGCATCAGCCAGCTTGATCAGTGAGACTGTAGGGCCGAAGGTGACAGGCTCCGACAGCTTGAGGAGCCCCACGTTGTTTATCTCCCGTGTTTTATATGATTCGTGTGTGATGTACTTTTCTACTTGGTGCAGTTTACCTCCCTCGTCGTAGCGAGTGGATCCCACGCGGACGGTGACGTCACGTCTTCGCCAAACAAACACAAATTATTAGTACCTACAGTATACAACTTAGATGAAGCATTGACAAAATTCGTAATATTGATCGTTTCCGAAAAGAGTGCGTCTACAACATTCATTACCCATGTTTAGGGTTGCCATCTGTCCGGGTTTCCCCGGATTTGTCCTAGTTTAGAGGGCGTCCGGGGAGCGTCCGGGTTTTAAAGTTGACCGGTCGCAAAAATAAATACAAAAGAAGATTTATAACAATTATTTATTTTGCTGAGTAACTGACAAATAAATGACATGTCCGGGTATAAAGCTCCAAAATCCGGGGTTTTCACACTTGTTGTCCTGGTTAGCGGATTTTAGAGATGGCAACCCTACCCATGTTCATTAGTACCTTAGGCGAAAATGATCTTGTTGAACGTTGAATGGCGCGATAATGAATGATTTTTATTAGTTGTGTAAATCGGAATTGAAGTGTAGATATACGATTTGGCGATGCTACATCTAAGTTGTGTCATACTGTAACTAGCTGTTCCCCGCGGTTCCACTCGTGTTCCCGGGATAAAAAGTAGCCTATAACCTTCGGGAATAATGTAGCTTCCTATTAGTGAAAGAATTTTTCAAATCGGTTCAGTAGTTTCGGAGCCTATTCAATGCAAACAAACAATCAATTATATTAGAATATATAAGTATAGATATAGATTTTACACGATTTTAGTAAGTACCTACGTAGTATGTACTATCAGATGTACTGTAGCGCTCTCGTTATGTTCGTAGCACACCGAGGTATGTACGAGGTGAGTAACATATACGACTATTTCATGAAAATGTTACTAATATACCTTGGAGGAATATGTTAATGATTTCTTTTGTTATTAATCAGTAAATATACTACCATTATTCTCGCAAATGACATGTTGATAACTTACGACCTATAACTGAGCTGCAATTTGCAAAAAACGTGATAAAATTTGAAATTCGCGCTCCAACCAAACGTTCCCCCTTAAAAACGTTATATTCTAGCGCTGCGTGTTGAAACTGTCTGGTTATTGACAGACGACTAATTAATTGTTTCAGCGCTGCAGCGAATATTAACAAAATGGAGCATCATCTTTGCTTAAGATAGCTTCTCTATACGTAGTACTATACCTCAGTGACGTAGCATGGAGGTAAATTTAACTGCGATACCATACAACCAAAATACAACTTTAAAATTTAATGAATCGATGTAAAAGAGGTAATGGTGCCGATTCTGTTGATTACGAACTTAACTAATATTAGTCAAGTCTCTCTTTCATGTTAACCTTATTGAACAAAAGATAGAACATTTTTAATGCTGTCAGTTTAGTTAGTCCATGCCGCCGTAATGTACGGGTAAATAGTCGTGACCAATAAAGATCGCGCTTAAAATTCACGTTGTATTAAGGCGATGCTACGTGAAATTATGATTCTAAAATGCGTTTTTCTCTGTGTTCTTTATTCCAAGAGATTTGGAAAAAACTGGAGAATATGTGACGGGGAATAGTTTTTTTTAAATTGGTATTTTTTATCAGTAACGTCAGAAAAAAATCGTAAATATGCACTTTTTTAAAACTAAGAATGCATTCTTCTCTTATTTGGAACATCCAAATAACTTGAAAAATATTAACATACATTCTGAAATCCATTAGAAAGGGAATATTTTTTTTTTTTTAAAAAGGCTTAGTTTCTTTTCAAATAACATAAAACCATATTTTTGTACTAAAATTATGTCTCTCCTGTCTCGCTTGTCCTCAGTTTAGAAAGGGACGGAGACATATATAAGCCTCCTCGTAAGTGATCGGACTAATCTGACAGGACTAAAATATATTTTTTTTTTACGATGTAAAGCCCTGTGTTTGACCACAATCTCACCGTGGTCAGTGATGATGTAGCCGATGATGGTAAGCACACAAAGCCTATAAAGGAACTGCTCTCAAGTGCAGCTGTCGGAACACACCGAAAGGTGCTTGGCGACAGAATTGCGCCAGCCAGGCGGGTACTACAAAGTACCCTACCACCGTGCTATGGTTTCCTCACGATGTTTTCCTTCACCGAAAGCTCAAGCTCATTGTAGGATTCGAACCCGGGACCTTCGTCTCGGCATCCGACGTCACTACCACTGAGCTATCATCGCCTTATCATCTTGCATCCCTTTCTTATATTTCTTATTAGAAAGAGACAATAATAGAATAACAATCTCACTAGAGATTGTTATTTAGTTTGTAATCAATAGAATTGGGGCCAGTGTCAGATTACAACTGACATATAATACATACTTGTCACTACATGCTGCAGAGGTCAACACGAACTGGTCGTGGATGATGGAGCCTCCGCACCAGACATCTGTTACGTTAAGGTATTGGTAAGTATGCAGCACGGCCGCCATGAACGGTGCCAGCTCTATGTCCACTGCGTGACCCCCAGCGACCCCCACTACTGGGGAGTGGGACTGCCGGAGAGCTGCGGAGATACCTACAATACATTTTCTAAGATAATATCAAGTTATTTTATGTATAACAAATAAATGAAAATGTATCCTATAGAATAACAAGAAATTAATGAAATCTCATCATATCAGCCGAAAGACGTCCACTGTTGGACAAAGGCCTCCCTTAAGGATCTCCACGATGGCCGGTCTTGCGCTACCCGCATCCAGCGGTTTCCCGCGACCCTCACAAGATCGTCGGTCCACCTTGTGGAGGGCCTGCCCACGCTGCGTCTTCCGGTTGGTGGTCGCCACTCGAGAACCTTTCTGCCCCAGCGGCCGTCGGTTCTACGAGCGATGTGCCCCGCCCACTACCACTTAAGTTTGGCAATTCTTCGGGCTATGTCGGGATCTCATCATTTCTGATCCGATCTCGCAGGGAAACTCCGAGCATAGCCCTCTCCAATGAAATCTACATCTAAATAATTAAATAACAGAACTACCTAACTATAAATAGAAAATTTGTGCCAATTCGCTGCCCCGCGGAAGTGTGCCATGAAGACTGGCAGCATTGCCATGCTGGATGGCAACAAATGGACGAAAGCAGACCTCTTTGAAAAATCCGAGCCTCCGGTCCCCAGGGAACCCTAGAGTTTCAACCCCAAACGCTGAAAATACGTTGAACCCGATAATTTAAATCGATTTAGCGATGACAGACAATTAAATTGACTTACCGTGCCCCAGCGACCCTCGGATGAAGTACAGCACCAGTATTAATGTTGTCGCGGACGTCATGGCGGCGGATTATAGCAACATACTGCAAAGTACCTACGGCTTTATATACCTACTCTCTGACCTTGAGTTATGTAACAGGAAAAAAATACTATCATTACGTTACCCATAGGTTGATGATATAAAAAACCGGCCAAGTGCGTGTCGGACTACACATTTAAGGTTCCGTACCAGATGTTGAATATAAGTTTGTAGCGAACCCTGTCAGCTACATAGTTCAGAAACCGAATGGATAGATGGCGCTGAAATAGATCAACACTACAAACAGAACTATCTACATACAAATCTACATCGCGCTAGTGGAGTTTGTTCGCAGATTAGCATATATACAAGATTCCAACATCAACAGTTGGAGGGCGGTCCCCAGGCACGATGACCCAGCCTGGCGGAAGATTTTCCCTTTTCAATGGCGGAATTATCCACCTTGTTCCTCCATAAGTTGATTGTGATAGGAAAAAAGAAAAAATTATATATAACAGTATATTGGTATTTGTTCGGAACACAATTTAGTAAAAAGAACAGACTGGTGGCGTCTCATTCCTTTGTTTTTCGATATTTTATATTAAGGCGATGATAGCTCAGTGGTAGTGACGTCGGATGCCGCGACGAAGGTCGTGGGTTCGAATCCTACAATGAGCTTGAGCTTTCGGTGAAGGACAACATCGTGAGGAAACCATAGCACGGTGGTAGGGTACTTTGTAGTACCCGCCTGGCTGGCTACCACCCTCAAGTTGAAAATTTGTCGCCAAGCACCTACCGGTGTGTTCCGGCAATTGCACTTGAGAGCCAATTTGCCTTCTCGGCATTGTAACAGGTCAGCAACACATTGGCAATATCTCTGGTTTTGCCAATGGCGATAGGCGACGGTAACCACTTACCATCAGGTGGGCCGTATGCTTGCTTGCTACCTTAGTAGTATAAAAAAAAAAAATTAAAACTAAAATACAGTATTTATTTACTCAACAAGCTCTAAACAACGAAACCCAACTCGATGGGGTAGGTCAACATTATTTTTTTCGCGCCCTCGTTTAGCTGTATGGGATAATAATATAGCCCCCCTTAAAAACATTAAAAAATATTTTTGACTATTTGTATGGCTTTGAATCAACAAGATGCTTCAAGAACTATGAAAATTTGAAGATTCTAGCTCCAACCACTTGGCTGTAAAACCTGTGTGACCGACGAAGGACAGACGGACACGTGAGTCATAGCAATAGTGCTCTGTTTGCACCCTTCGGGTACGGAACCCTAAAATGTTGATAATATTTTAATTTTCTCTCATTAATTTTATAAAGGTTATGTTAGTATGAATATAAATCCACTTTGTCAGTTTGTTTGTTGGCGAGGACTAAGGCTGAGATCTATAGAGCGTGCTTAGACTTTACTTAGGGTATAAACCTACGTAATATGGTAAATATTTGTGTGTTTTAATTTGTAGCCAAGTTTTTGGTAAGTCGTCGATTAGGTGCACTTAGGCTTTGCTTAGCACACACTCAGAGAGAATCGAAGATTGCATTTTATATGCCCACTTTGTACGGTAAAGTCTGAGCAAAGTCTAAGTACGCTCTATGGATCTCAGCCTAAGTATTATGATGGTTAGATGGAGGCGAGTCTTATTACATTCCGTGGACACTTTCAGAATTAATATAAAATCATATACTTACCTATTTATTTGGTTAGTTGTGAAGCTCTGATGGAAGGTAGGATCACGTCCTCACTACGGAACTCGTCAGCGGCTGAAGTTTGATTTCCGGTTTTTACGGTTTTTTTATACTACAACATGTCAATAAATATTAGCATTTTGAAATTTAAAAACTTTTTTCATGTATTGCAAATAAAATAAGATTAAAATTTCTTGTTAAAAAAATGCAGTTTGAATTCATATTATTTGTGGTCGCAGTGAGTGCCTGAAGCTGCAGCCATCGCGGGCGACTCATGTCTTGTTACATAGCATTTATTTGTATTTCTTTACACGAATATTATTTCAAATTAATTCGCGGGTGAAGACAGGTGGAAACCTATACATAAATGCAATTAGGTAACCTAAATAGTAAGCTCTTATCGACAAGCTTATCGTGGTTTTACGATCTAATGCTAATTATTGAAATGAAACAAAAGAATTAACAAAAAAAATCTCTCCCAGACTGTACATATTTTTCAAAAGATTTAAATAAAAAAATAAGGGATGGTCCCGAAATGACTCCACGTGTAATAGGCTAGATGACAGTGTCAAAAATAAATGACAAAACACTAACCAATGCATAAAACATCTGAAAACACGTGGAAACATCAAATATGTTGTACATTTAATGCTTTCTATGATTTTTTATTACCGGTAGAACCACTAAGAGTAGATGATTTGATGCTGTGAAACGATGACGTCATAGCTTAGTATTTCATACAATATTCCATGTAACCGATCGTTTTGACATTTATTAAAGAGTAGCTGATTTGATAAGTCAGTCATCTACCCTATTATTGTAACTACCTAATAATTACCAAAACATTAATATCAATATCTGAATAACTTATAATGTAGTTAGTAATTGAAACATAGATAACTTAATTATAATATTTTAAACTAGCGACCCGCCCCGGCTTCGCCCGGCTTTTCTCAGCTTTTCTTTGCTATATTATACTCATAAACCTTCCTCTTGAATCACTCTATATATTAAAAAAAATCACATCAAAATTCGTTGCGTAATTTTAAAGATCTAAGCATACATAGGGACAGACAGACAGCGTGAAGCGACTTTGTTTGTAGTGATAACTAATCGAAATGAATAATTTAGGTAGATGGTCTGCAGTTTCATTTTTTACGTATATTTCCTACAACAATTTCAAGCGCCTATGAGTCCTAATTTCATGAATAGCGACTCAGGGCTATGGGTACTGATTTAGCTATGTAGGTATGTATGGTGCTGTCACCTCATGAAGTCTATTAAGGTGGAGGCTTCGATTGGACAGCGAAATTCAGTTTTATCACGTTATTTTGCTGATTGCAGCTCAGTTATAGGTCGTAAGTTATCAACATGTTATTTGCGACAAGAATGGTAGTATATTTACTGATTAATAACAAAAGAAATCATCAACATATTCCTCCAAGGTATATTAGTAACATTTTCATGAAATAGTCGTATATATGTCAGTAATATACCTTGGAGGAATATGTTTATGATTTCTTTTGTTATTAATCAGTAAATATACTACCATTCTTGTCGCAAATAACATGTTGATAACGTACGACCTATAACTGAGCTGCAATTTGCAAAAAACATGATAAAATTTGAATTTCGAGCTCCAACCGAACGTTTACCCTTAAAAAAAAGAAAATAAAAGGGGTTTTGTTTTTTAAAAGCTTTTATTATTTTGCAATGTATGTATGTTTGTTCGGGTGGAATCTTGCTACTCAATTTTGAAGCAGATATCTTCAACCGATTGAGCTGAAACTTTGTATGCACGTTTAATTTGGATGACAATACACCATAAGCTGTGTGACGTCATTCTAAATCCAATATGGCGGACCATCCAAGATGGCGGAATAGTTATTTTTAATGCATTTCTACTATATGCGTATCAAATGAAAGGATAACTCGAAAAATAATTTGACGTCATTCTCAACATCCAATTTCATTGTAATAATTTTCTGTTTGTAAGAAAAATACATTTTTATTTAGCACATGTTTCCTATTGATAAATCTACTTTTATTTGATATACATTCAGAATGTGTCAACAACATATAATGACCTCCATACATCCTTCTATAATTTACTTTGACCTTGTCAACAAACGTATTCGTACCTACTGCATAACAACCCTGATAAAATTAATTAGAGAAAATTAAAATATTATCAATAATTTATATACAATTAATCTATAATTTAAAATATGAATTATCGGTGTCTGTATTTTTTCCTGTTAGATAATTTAGGACCAGAGAGTAGGTATATAAAGCCGTAGGTACTTTGCAGTATGTTGCTATAATCCGCCGCCATGACGTCCGCGACAACAGTAATACTGGTGCTGTACTTCATCCGAGGGTCGCTGGGGCACGGTAAGTGATTTATTTAATACTAGCTGTCCCCCGCGGTTCCACCCGCGTTTCCAAATAAAAAGTAGCAACCTGATCTATCTAAGGCAACATAATAATTGTCCATGGGAAAAACAGTTTTCTCTTAAATATATTCCAACATGCTTAAAAGTTTGTCCTTGTGCTTTATTTATATTGACTTCAGACGATAGGTAGGTAATTTCACAGGAAATTGTACCTATTCGTTTAAATCTATATGGTAAATCTGTGGGTATCATCGGAATGCCCAACTGCTGGCTCAGTCAAAACCAATCGCTACTATGACAGAAATCTAGAAATTTTACTTGAAGTCTGGTACCATTACATAAATTTGGTAGTCTAATATCTATTTAACATGCATTGTCCTGAATGACTGTCTGACGGATCAACGCATAGCCTAAACCGCTGATCGTAGAGACCTGAAATTTAGAAGGTGTGTTCTTCGTATGAAGTACGCATCCTATAAGAAAGGATCTTCCGAAATCCTTTGGGGTTGAAAAACTGGGACAAAGTTTGTATGGAACAACGTGATTCCTTGGTCCAATCTACTTCAAATTTTGCATAAACATTCTTTAAGATAATTGATGGAAGACGTGTTTTGTATTTTATTGAAACTCATCGCCTATCGGGGTTAAAAAAGGGTAGAAAGTTATTTTGGGGGTGATTTGCATCGAAGTTGATATCAATACTGCTTTTGAACTCACATAAAAGCTTGGTGCAATGCAATGCATATGACGAACAATTGGGATGAATTTGCTGTTATGTCTCATGACCGTCTTGGCAACAATCATGGGACAAAAGAAAAGTATAAATTAGATGTTACAACACTCTACATTTCTGCGAGTTAGTTGCAGCCGGTCAAATATACCCATTTGTATTTGAAGTATATCGAAATGGAAACCAGTATGCCAAATTTGGTACAGAAGACCAACCCATCAAAAGGTTACGTTTTTCCCAAGATCTTTCTTATAATAACACTGATCAGCGTCCAATAGCCAATCTAAATATATAAAACTTTTAACAAAAATTTGAACCGATATCATGGTACCGCAGATTTATTTCGCTTACTTCAAAACTATCATATTAGAGTTCCTAAATAGTTATTTTCTGCTTTTTAGTGCCTTTGAAGGCGGTTCTATTTTTTGTTAAAAGATTTTTATTTTTCAATTTTGAATTTCTTATGTGTAATCAATGACTTTCAAGGTCACTGACCTAGGATAAGCATATTAGCGTTGTAGTTTCCATCATCTTTCCTATAACATTTAAAGAATTATCCCCTAACTCCTAACCATTAAGGAGTTGTACCTTCCATCATCAGCTGAAAAACATTGTAAGTGCCTATAAAATTTAAAGAGTTCCCTCGATTTGTCCAGGATCATCAGATCCTGACTTGGTGACCATGGGACTACTTGTGAAGTATACCCTTTCAAACAAAAAATATTTTTCCAAATCGGTCCAGGCGTTCGAGTATTCGGGGAACATACAAAAAAAAATATTCCGACGAATTGATAATCTCCGCTTGAAGTTGGTTAATTGACTGACTGACTGACTGACTGATCGCGGGTGATATCGCGTGTGATATCGCGGGTGGAAAGCTATTTAGCATTCTATATTAAAGCTGAAAAGTTTATGAAAAACATTGTAAGTGCCTATAAAATTTGAAGAGTTCCCTCGATTTGTCTAGGATCCTATCATCAGATCCTGACTTGGTGATCATGGGACCAGTTGTGAAGTATATCCTTTCAAACAAAAAATAATTTTCCTAATCGGTCCAGGCGTTCGAGTATTCGGGGAACATACAAAAAAAAAGATTTCAACGAATTGATAACCTCCGCTTGAAGTTGGTTAATTGACTGACTGATCGCGGGTGGCATCGCGGGTGGAAAGCTATTTAGCATTAAATAATAAAGCTGAAAAGTTTGTTTGTTTGTTTGAACGCGCGAATCTCCGGAGTTACTGGTCCGATTCGAAAACTACGCTGTCGGCTGGTAGTTTAGCCATTATTTTGTCGTTGGTGGCGTCAACGCTTATATTTCTGGCAGCTAATTAAATTAAATTGCCCTCTCTCACATCCATTAATGTTTTTTTTGGTCGATATTGGCTATATCCGGATATACTCTACAGATCAGGTCTTCAATGTTGGTCACGATTTTACCAAGGTCTTTGTCAATAGCTATTTTTTTATCTAATTCAGGTACTTTCCCATCCCCGTTTAAATGGAGCTTTATTGGGAAATCTGTGCTTCCTCTACCCAAGTTACTCCTCATTTTGGTATACAGTTTCAATAATTCAACAGACTTTCATAATGAGGAAGATTTTAAGCAAGATTTAATAATATCTGCTCTAGTTTCCCTAACAGGCAACGTTTATCTGAAATCAACAGAAAACATCAAAGTTATTCCACCCATGGCTATCTGTGAATTTTATAATTCTGAGAGTTCTATCTAAAGCCTCTAGATGAGCTCTATGAGTCATATGCACTCATCCCATATTATTGCATCTTGTAAAACCTTGCCCAATGGTCCATTTTTACGTATAGAGCGTACGCTGTCTTTTTCAAGAAATACCGTAAGGGTCTGTTTAGAAGTGAAATGAGCCGTCCTTCTACCTGTCAATAGTGTAGCAGCAATAAATATCTGATGATGCAACAGCAATGGCTAATTTCGTTGTCTTCAAAACTATCAGATTAGAGTTCTTACATAGTTATTTTATACTTATTAGTGCCTTTGTGGTATTTTTTTGTTAAAAGTATTTTATTTTTCATTTTTTAGTTTCTTATGTGTAATCAATGACTCTCAAGGTCACTGACCTAGGATAAGCATATGAGCGTTGTACTTTCCATCATCGTTCCTATAATATTTAAAGATTTATCCCCTAACTCCTACCCGTTAAGGAGTTGTACCTTCCATCATCAGCTCAGCAACATGTGACGACTACCAGACGCAAATATCTGAATAGTTTTAGAAAATATATGAAATACATTGTTAGTGCCTATAAAATTTGAAGAGTTCCCTCGATTTCTTCAAGATCCCATCATCAGACCCTGACTTGATGACCATGTGACCACCTGTATGTATAGTTTCCAAATCGGGTCAGGCATCTTCGAGTAATCGAGGAACATACATAAAAAAAGATTCCGACGAATTGATAGCCTCGTCTTGATGACAGTTAAGAATAACAAAAAACTGTTACCTAGGCGACCGCTGTCATCCATTGACAACCGCGTCGCATCGCTCACCCATGCTATACATGCTCCCGCTTAACGTTCTTTTTATCATTGCTCAGCTCCTGAGGGTCGTAGCGTGATGTTCTATAGCCTATAACCTTCCTTAATAAATGGGCTTTCAATTGCAAAAAGGTTTTTCCATATCCCACTGGCAGATCCAGAGATTAGCGCGTTCAAACAAACAAACAAACAAACAAACAAACAAACAAACAAACAAACTCTTCAGCTTTATTATTAGTATAGATTCTATTAATATTTGATTTTTTATAGTCCTTTTTATATACATATACATATTTTGACGATTGATCTTGTTATAGGCGTCTTTCTTGAAAAAAAACGCCGTTCGGCTAGTAGGTACTTAGTTGATTCTATCTCCATAGGCGTCCAGCAGCCCCCAGTAGTGGGGGTCGCTGGGGGTCACGCAGTGGACATAGAGCTGGCACCGTTCATGGCGGCCGTGCTGCTGACTGACACTGCTGTCTTGTATCTCCATAGGTGTCCAGCAGCCCCCAGTAGTGGGGGTCGCTGGGGGTCACGCAGTGGACATAGAGCTGGCACCGTTCATGGCGGCCGTGCTGCTGACTGACACTGCTGTCTTGTATCTCCATAGGTGTCCAGCAGCCCCCAGTAGTGGGGGTCGCTGGGGGTCACGCAGTGGACATAGAGCTGGCACCGTTCATGGCGGCCGTGCTGCTGACTGACACTGCTGTCTTGTATCTCCATAGATGTCCAGCAGCCCCCAGTAGTGGGGGTCGCTGGGGGTCACGCAGTGGACATAGAGCTGGCACCGTTCATGGCGGCCGTGCTGCTGACTGACACTGCTGTCTTGTATCTCCATAGGTGTCCAGCAGCCCCCAGTAGTGGGGGTCGCTGGGGGTCACGCAGTGGACATAGAGCTGGCACCGTTCATGGCGGCCGTGCTGCTGACTGACACTGCTGTCTTGTATCTCCATAGGTGTCCAGCAGCCCCCAGTAGTGGGGGTCGCTGGGGGTCACGCAGTGGACATAGAGCTGGCACCGTTCATGGCGGCCGTGCTGCTGACTGACACTGCTGTCTTGTATCTCCATAGGTGTCCAGCAGCCCCCAGTAGTGGGGGTCGCTGGGGGTCACGCAGTGGACATAGAGCTGGCACCGTTCATGGCGGCCGTGCTGCTGACTGACACTGCTGTCTTGTATCTCCATAGGTGTCCAGCAGCCCCCAGTAGTGGGGGTCGCTGGGGGTCACGCAGTGGACATAGAGCTGGCACCGTTCATGGCGGCCGTGCTGCTGACTGACACTGCTGTCTTGTATCTCCATAGGTGTCCAGCAGCCCCCAGTAGTGGGGGTCGCTGGGGGTCACGCAGTGGACATAGAGCTGGCACCGTTCATGGCGGCCGTGCTGCTGACTGACACTGCTGTCTTGTATCTCCATAGGTGTCCAGCAGCCCCCAGTAGTGGGGGTCGCTGGGGGTCACGCAGTGGACATAGAGCTGGCACCGTTCATGGCGGCCGTGCTGCTGACTGACACTGCTGTCTTGTATCTCCATAGGTGTCCAGCAGCCCCCAGTAGTGGGGGTCGCTGGGGGTCACGCAGTGGACATAGAGCTGGCACCGTTCATGGCGGCCGTGCTGCTGACTGACACTGCTGTCTTGTATCTCCATAGGTGTCCAGCAGCCCCCAGTAGTGGGGGTCGCTGGGGGTCACGCAGTGGACATAGAGCTGGCACCGTTCATGGCGGCCGTGCTGCTGACTGACACTGCTGTCTTGTATCTCCATAGGTGTCCAGCAGCCCCCAGTAGTGGGGGTCGCTGGGGGTCACGCAGTGGACATAGAGCTGGCACCGTTCATGGCGGCCGTGCTGCTGACTGACACTGCTGTCTTGTATCTCCATAGGTGTCCAGCAGCCCCCAGTAGTGGGGGTCGCTGGGGGTCACGCAGTGGACATAGAGCTGGCACCGTTCATGGCGGCCGTGCTGCTGACTGACACTGCTGTCTTGTATCTCCATAGGTGTCCAGCAGCCCCCAGTAGTGGGGGTCGCTGGGGGTCACGCAGTGGACATAGAGCTGGCACCGTTCATGGCGGCCGTGCTGCTGACTGACACTGCTGTCTTGTATCTCCATAGGTGTCCAGCAGCCCCCAGTAGTGGGGGTCGCTGGGGGTCACGCAGTGGACATAGAGCTGGCACCGTTCATGGCGGCCGTGCTGCTGACTGACACTGCTGTCTGGTGCGCAGGCTCCGTCATCCACGAGCGGTTCGTGCTGACCTCTGCGCGATGTACCAACTTGTAAGTACCCGGGTCTATGTTGTAATCTCACATCAGATATTGGTGCCGATTCTGTTGTTTACGAACTTAACAAATATTAGACAAGTCACCTCTCCTTCATGTTAACCTTATTGAAAAAAGATAGAACATTTTTAATGCTGTCAGTTTAGTCCATGCCGTCGTAATGTACGGGTAAATAGTCGTGACCAATAAAAGTCACGCTTAAATTCACGTTCAAATATGTGATCGGACTAAACTGACAGGACTAAAATATCTTGCATCCCGTTCTTATATTTACTAAGCACCTTGCGGTGTGTTCCGACAGCTGCACTTGAGAGCCAGTTTCCTTCTAGGCTGAGAATACAAGTGGTCGAATACAGGTCTATACATAGTAAAAAGAAAATCTTTTTTTCATGTGTACGAAGAACCCGGTATTTCGGGAGGGTCGAGCTGTTCGAGCTCAGATTAAAAAAAATATATTTATCTCCATGTTACGTCAAAGGTAACTAGAGCGCTAAGTAAATCTGATAGCTCAAACTAAATCGTGTAGGTAGTTCACATATAGGTACATATAAAAAGTACTAATAATTGTGTTTGTTTTTTTATAGTCCGGAAATGATCGTCCGAGTGGGCTCGACTCGCTACGACGAAGGAGGTACATTGCACCAAGTTAAGAGGGCCATCACACGCAGATCATTCTCGTCTAAAACATGGTACTTAAATAACGTGGGGCTCCTCAAGCTGAGGAAGCCTGTCTCCTTCGGCCCTACAGTCGCCATGATCAAGCTGGCCGATGCGAGTGTCGATATCGCTGCAGGACTCGCCGCCAATGTCACTGGGTGGGGCGGAACTCAAGTATGTCATGAGTAAATACTATTCCACGTGTCTGTGAGTTAACGCGACGCATAATATGTCTTCTCATGTTATTTTTTGTATAGTATGTCTGGTTTGCTACGTCCTACTTGCAGCAGGCGTCGGTGACAGTGGCGCCACAAGACGACTGCGTCGATTACTACAAACACATAGGGAAAACGTTAACTAACAAACAATTCTGCGTTAATAATAATGCTACAGGAGCTTGTTTGGTAAGTGAAAATAGCTTGTTTGGTTTTTTGTTAAAAAAAATGAAATATTGCTCGCTATTGGTGCAATAAAATAATACTTTTTTTCGTTGGCTACGGTAACCGCTTACCAACAGGCGAGCTTGTTTGGCGACTTTGTTGTATAATATAAATAAGAAAATAAAAACAGTTCGGCAAAGGCGGAATATTATTGCCGAAACTACATTTATATAATTATACCGGGTGTAAGGGACAGCATTTCGAAAATGATTAAATGGATTCAATTCATGATTCTGGAGCCCCCACTTTGAATTTTTTTCAGAACTTTAGGATTGATTATACTATAAAATCATTATACAAGTCTAACTAAACGTGATTTAAATTTAAAATAAATAAACAGTAACTACTAATTTAGATATAAAACTGCAATGTACATCAAAATTCAAATCAATACGCAAGACTGCACGCGTTGTGTGTGATAGCTTTGTAGCGTACATTGCGCGCTCAACAATTACGACATCTGTAACCGATGACTTCTGACATAATTGATTTATATAGTGTTATTATTAGGCATTCAGTGTAACCTTTTCACAAAGTTTTCGGTCGGCTGTCCCTTACACCCTAAGTATGCTCTATGTCATGGATCTCAGCCCAATTGTAGACACGCCGCCACATTCTGATCTAACAGTTAGTAACATTGTGTTTCAGTTCGACGAAGGCGCCCCCCTCACCGCTGGAGGCCTGCAGATCGGCATCTACTCGTACGGTGTCGCCCGTGACGGCGAACCCAACGTATACGAAAAGGTGGCGCCACACTTACAGTGGATTCTTAAGAAAATAAAACGGAACCATTAAATTGAACATAATTCCCTAAGGGCGTCGGCCATCTGACAGCGGAGGTCACTGATAACTGGCTAGCTAACTTTGTTTTTCCACATGAAATTTTCAAAATAAGTTCCCAGAAACAAAAGCGTTTAAATGTCGTTGGTTGTCCACTATAAAGGGAAATCTATTAAATCTGTGGATATGTTTGTCGACGCCCTATTTGTTATACACATACCTACTTATATAACATGCTGCAAAAAGTCAAATTTAATTAAATAAATATAATTACGAGCATCAAAGATGTGTTTTATTTGTTTCAAAAAGCTTTAAGCTGCTAGATTAGAAGATACAGCTTTAGAAATACTGGAATGAGTGCAAGTTTCTGAGCTGACTGATTACCTATATCTATGTCGTCATCGCAGTCTGCATCTCCAATTTTTTTTTTCTCTATTTGTCTCTTGTATATTGTAATTGTGTTGTATGTACTCAGAATAACTGTTTTTCTTTCTTCTTCTCTCTGTCTAAACTCCTCAACATCCAGGCGAACATTGTTAGTACTTCTAGACATGCCCAAAATGTGTCAGTGAAAAGAAATGAATGAAGTATATCTTTTTGGTCATCGAAGTAGTTCACTCATTTAGTTCAGTATATCTGAACGACTCCTTTACAGAGATACAAAGCTCGCGTAGTGTATCACTCTATCACATCACTCTCTTTATGAGACTATCAAAGTAACAACGAATGAAATTTATTCTACAGTCAATCTTAGCACGTTCTACTATCTCGTTTCGACGCAAAATGCACAGATGCATTCATTCCTTTCGTGCATACGAGCGGCGAGCGAAGGAAGAGAACAATTGGACTCGGAATATATATTGAACTAAATGAAGTAGAGACACATTTCAACTACTTACTACTGAATGAGTGATAAGTTTATTTTGCGTTTAGTTAATTTCCTTCAATCGTTTGCGAACTACACAATGGTGCCGATTCTGTTGTTTACGAACTAAATAAATTTAATCTCATTATATATCTTTCTAATAGTAAATATAAGAAAGAGATGCAAGATATTTTAGTCCTGTCAGTTTAGTCCGACGGCTATTTACCCGTACATTACGACACCATGGATTAAACTGACAGCATTAAAAATGTTCTATCTTTTTTCAACAAGGTTAACATGAAAGAGAGGTGACTTGTCTAATTTAGTTAAGTGAGTAAACATCAGAATCGGCACGATTGTCTACCCTTAACCTTTTCACCGCCTACGTCGGATTAATCCGTCAATTTATATTTTCGTTCTGTTTTTTTATTTAATTACGCTGTATTCTATCAAAAATATGTTTTTATTAGGGAAATAGTTAATCATGTAAACATTAACAATTTAATGCACTTTAGTCTCTTAATTAGAAGTCAAAAACATAATGATCGATGAATTACTAACTGAATGGATGGTTCCCATCCCTAGCTAGCCTACATAATAAAAATATTCACTGGTTCCTTTGATACAAATGTCTGTTATTTATTGATAAAGAACAAAATATAGATATTAATTTAATTAATTATTATATACAAATTGTCAATAGACATAGGTAGGTAGTACGTCTCAGGCGCTAATCACAATATTCCTTTCAATAGATGGTACTTTACATTGATGTGAGAAAATTTAACAAAACGCAAAAAAATATCCGTTAAAAATCAAAATGCACCCCATCGCCCTTAAGCTCACTAGCGCTCGCCTCGCGGCTTTGTCCATCAGATAATCGAACTTGTGTGTTTGATAGATAACGCTTTATAATAGCCGAGATAGTGACCCTAATGAGATTATTAAAACAATATTTTTTTGTTAATTGACATGTTTCATTATAATAACTAACATTGGATCGTAATACGACGATAAGCTTGGCGATAACAACTTATTATTTAGGCTACCTAATTGTATGTAGGTATAGGCTTTACACCCGTCTTCGCCCGAGAATTATTTATGGCTGCAGCTTCAGGCCACTGATTGCGACCACAAATAATATGAACTCAAACAACTACTTAAGAGGAGACTCTCCGCGAATGTCTCCGTCCCTTACTAAACTGACGGAGACAAGCGAGACAGGAGAGCCGCTATTTTAGTAAAAAATACAGTTTTATGTTATATAAAAACAAATAAGCCTTTTTCAATTCAATTCAAAGTCTTTTTTTTAAAGTAAGAAAACTATTCCCTTTCTAATGGATTTCAGAATGTATGTTAATGGATGTTCCAAATAAGAGAAGAATGCATTCTTAGTATTAAGAAGAAAAATAATTACGATTGTTTACTGACGTTACAAATGAAAAATCCTAATTAAAAAAAAACTACTCATCGTCAGATTTTCTCTAGTTTAACCATATTTGTTTATTTCTATTTTACAAATCTCTTGCAATTAAGAATGCCGAGAAAATATTAATCGAGAATCATCATTTCTCGGATAACGTCGCCTTAATCCTTTTACAAAAATTTGCAATACATGAAAAGACTCGCCTCAACCCAACCAAATCTACTTAGTCCTCGCCAACAAACAAACTGACAAGATAATATATTAACATAACATTACCGTGATAAAATTAATGAGAGAAAAATCAAATATTATCCTCATTTTTATAGCATAAATCTAATGGTAGCAATGATAATATTTTTAGGGTTCCGTACCCAAAGGGTAAAAATAATTAATGAATTAAATGTCTATTTCCTTAACCTGCATGAACCCAAGCCAAAACGGCTTTTAACGCTCTCCTATAACGAGAGAGAAAATCTACTTGAGATAGATACATCACATCACACACACATAGTTTTCACCTCACATATTATAATTGTAATTATTTTTATCTTGTTGTATACCGGGTGTAAGGGACAGCCTTCCGTAAACTGATTCCATGGATTCAATACATGATTCTGAAGCCAGCAGACTTTGAATTTTTCGTCGATATTTTCATGAATTATACGATATTTTTCCAGAACTTTAGGATTGATTATACTATAAAATCATTAGACAAGTCTAACTAAACCTGATTTCAAAATAAATAAACAGTAACTACTAATTCAGACATAAAACTGCAATGTAAATCTAAATTCAATTCAAATTCAAATTCAAAAGTGTCTTTATTAAATGAACTCATTGCAAGTATTTTTAATCGTCAAATATGTAAATATAAAAAATATGTATATAAAAAAAACTATAAAAAATAAAATATAAAAAATAACAATATGATAATAATAATAACAAAATTCATAATAATAGTAAATAGCATGTGAAGCGAGCAACTCATAGAAATGCGTTCTTGTCCTCTATAAAATCAGAAACTTTATAGTACCCTTTTTTGTACAACTTATCTTTAATTAGCTTTTTAAATTTTAAGACGGACAATTCTTGAATTTCTTTGGGTACTTTGTTAAAGAAGCGTATACATTGCCCCTTAAAAGAATCCCTAACTTTGCTCAAACGAGTTAAAGGTACAGCAAGTTTATCCCTATTTCTAGTGTTTAAACTATGAGTGTCGCTATTTTTGGGAAAGTTATGAATGTTTTTCCGAACATAAATTAAGTTTTCATATATGTACTGTGACGACACTGTCATTATATTTATAGTTTTAAATTTATTTCTTAGGGAGTCTCTGGGACTTAAATTATATATAGCGCGAATAGCCCTCTTCTGCAGAATAAAGATTCTATTGATGTCGGCACCGCTACCCCAAAGGAGGATGCCGATTCAAATCAATACCTCTACGCAAGACGCAAGCAGCTGTTTGAGTGCACGAGTGAGGTCATTTCTCGCGCGAGTCGGGTAGGTATAGTGATAGCGCTATAACGTACCTACATTGCGCGAGCAAAAATTACGATATCTGTAACCGATGACTTCTGATA
The DNA here is from genome assembly GCA_963555595.1 of Tethea ocularis. Classification (NCBI taxonomy): domain Eukaryota; kingdom Metazoa; phylum Arthropoda; class Insecta; order Lepidoptera; family Drepanidae; genus Tethea; species Tethea ocularis. The sequence goes on from OY741986.1 coordinate 5,431,173, forward strand.
AAATTGATTTCTATAGTGTTATTTTATGCATTCCCCGGGTATACCGGGTATAAGGCTGTCCCTTATACCCGGTATACTATTTACCTTGCACATTATAAATTTAATTACACAACACTTACTTATCACTGGATTGCTCGCAGCAGATAACTCAAAACCATCTTCCCGGTTGAAATTAGGATATTTTTCAATCTCAATCACTTTTCGAATATTCTAGGATAGAAATGACGATCGGTGGAAAGGATTTTTGGGTCGAGCATGCAGCTCCATCCAGTGGTTTGGTCCAGACTCTAATAAGTGATCGGCGATCGCTGATTTATTGACCTGACAGTTCCATACAACGTCGAGGTTAGTCAAAATTATATTTTGATAATATTCTATGCGCGAATAGACACGATATATTACTATAAACATGAATTGTGTTCGCGAGAGATTAAAAAATATTAATACGTACACAACGAGTATATATCCGTATATATGTATAGATAATTACACCCAGGACAAACAGACATGTTCATGCACACAAGTGTTTGACCAGGATGGGAATCGAACCCACGACCTGCGGTGCTATAGATGGCAGTAGCGAGGGGTGAATTATGGCGAGGGTAAGCCGTTCAAAAAACACCTGTAATTTTATAATTACACTGTATTTTAAGACAAAAGTTGCTTTGAAATGATGAAAATGTGGGACTGGAATTCCTAAAAGGTAAGCCGATGGGAATTGGCTTGTATGGACCCTTCGCCACTGATAGGTGTTGTCTTAACCAACTGGCCCGTCAATTGAAATTATCACAGAATGTGTATTTAAAAAAATAATGAGAATAATTTCCGTACCATACCTACGAATGGTACGGAACCCTTCGTGTGCGAGTCCGACTGGCACTTGGCCAATTTTTTTCCTGTTCGATTTTAGGGCCAGAGAGTAGGTATATAAAGCCATACTTTGCAGTATGTTGCTATAATCCGCCGCCATGACGTCCGCGACAACAGTAATACTGGTGCTGTACTTCATCCGAGGGTCGCTGGGGCACGGTAAGTGATTTGTACAATTTTCTTTTTACAGAATAAACTTCTAGTTAAGAACTAAACTAAACAAATAAAAACTAAACTAAATAACTACTAATTACAAAAATAATTTACTTCAAAATTTGTCATGGTACCCATGACACTTGCGGCGTTGCCTCGCTGAATGATCAGACTTAGCCTCTGGGCAAAAAAGTCCCTGGCTCTCAGATCCCCAGAGGCCAACATCAAACGCTTGCCTATGTCTTGAACGATTTTTTTAAATTATTTATTGCAAATGTGCAAGTAAATAACTCATTGTAACAAAAAAATATTGTAAATGCTGTATAATATCAAATAAATAAATAAATATATTTGAAACTTTTGGAGAGAGTAATAGAAATGTACCTACCTACTTACAGGAAACTTTCATAAATTATATAGGTTTTTAGAATTTGAAGGCTTGGTCATTTGTTAATTGGGTAGTTAGCCAAAACTTCTAAATGAATATAGGTACACTGGAAAGCAAGAATCAAGTAAATAATTTGAAACTTATCGAGGCATTTATAAAAACTTTGTGTAGCAGGCAGGCGGCGGCGGGACCCATTTCATTTTCACTGTCACCTTCTTCCACTCGGATCCAATGTTATTTGGTAATGGGTCCCGAGTGCACCCAAAGATTTTATAAATATCTCGACTAGTTATTTTGAACTTTTTTCGTACCGCAGTCAGGTTTTTTAATTACTTTATTTATTACTATATGCGTATAAAAGTATAGGTACATAAACCAAAAAACTTTTTTTTTTATTATTGTCTGCCTTACTGTTTATTCCGCCTAATCTCTTAAAGGGCTGGATCGATTTTGATAAGTCTTTTACTGGCAGATAGCTTATGTCATAAGGAGTAACTTTAGGTTACCTTTGTATTAGAAAATACTTAGGGTTCCGCGAAAAACGTTAAACGAACAATTCTTGTAGGTATATGTACATATTTCGTCTCTGAAACGGCTCTAATGACTTAGATGAAATTTTGTAGTAGGTAAGCGTACCTGTACTGTAGGCGTCGCCGGTTGATTGATATAATATAATAATATGTTATTATTGTACGTATGTATTGTATCTCCGCAGCTCTCCGGCAGTCCCACTCCCCAGTAGTGGGGGTCACAGGCGGTCACGCAGTGGACATACAACTCGCACCGTTCGTGGCGGCCATTTTGAACGTAGACACTTACTCTAACCAGACACACCCCTGGTGCGGAGGCTCCATCATCCACGAGCAGTTCGTGTTGACCTCTGCAGCATGTATCAACTTGTAAGTATGTCAGCTCCTCATCTGACATTAGTTAGCAGATATTATCTCTTATACTTGGGTTAATTCAATTTTAAATAAATAAAACCATCTTTTTTCAAGTGTACATTATTTTCACTATAGAATCTTGTTCGAGTGAATTAGTTCTTGGGTGTACCTAACAGAATATAGTTGACAGGCCAGTTGGCGCTGTTGGTTAAGACAAGTGATGGGTTCGATTCCCATCCAAGACAAACATTCGTATGCATGTATGAATATGTTTGTTTGTCCTGAGTCAAATCAAACGTAGATAGTTACAATCATTATAATAGACTCTACCACCGGTTCCTCATAAACTTGAACTGAGAAGTGTCTGGGTGTAATTATTTATATGTATGTATGAGTATGTATTATGTAGGTATATTATAGGTCCCTTACACCCGGTATAATAAAGTTATACGGGGTGTAAGGGACAGCGTAACGAAAACTTTGGGACGAGATTACACTAAATACCTATAACAATATTATGAAACTCAGAAGTCATGGGTTACAGATACAGAGATTGAGCGCGCAATGTACGTTACAAGTGTTACAACGCTATCACACACAACGCGTGCAGTTTCGCGTATTGATTTGAATTTGGTACATTGCAGTTTTATGTCTAAATTAGTAGTTACTGGTTATTTTAGTTACGTTTAGTTAGACTTCTATAGTGATTTTATAGTATCCTTTTATAGAACTTTAGTTCTGAAAAAAAATCGTATAATTCATGAAAATCGATGATTGACGAAAAATTCAAAGTCCGGGGGCTCCAGAATCATGAGTTGAATCCATGGTATCAGTTTTCGGTACGCCGTCCCTTACACCCGGTATGTAGTAAATCAATAAGCTGGTGTTCTGCTTAGTTTGTTATCTGGTAACTGTGTGTGAAAAATGTCCCAGGATATTTTTTTTTAGAATTACTCGGTATATCAGAGAGGTCAATTTACGCACAGATTATCAATACCGTTTTTATTTACCTCCATGTTACGTCAAAGGTAGTCAACATCACGAGAGCGCTATCGTGTATTAAGTTTAAGCTATCAGATTAAAAAGTACTCATAATTGTGTTCGTTTGGTTAAAGTTATCTAACTCGGAATATCATCGTCCGGGTGGGGTCGACTCGCTACGACGAGGGAGGTAAAGAGCACCGAGTTGAAAAGTTAATCACACACGAATCATACTCAACTGAACCATGGTTATATAACGTGGCGCTCTTCAAGCTGTCGGAGCCTGTCACCTTCGGCCATTCAGTCTCGTGGATCAAGCTGGCTGATTCGAGTGTCAATATACCCGCAGGACTCGCCGCCAATGTCACTGGATGGGGAGACACTCGCGTATGTAATGTGTTCCTATTCCGCGTGTCACTGAGTCAACGCGACGCATAATATGGTCATCTTTTGTTATTTTATATACAGGGTGACAGGGTTAAGCCGCTTGAGTTGCCGCAGGCGTCGGTGACAGTGTCGCCACAAGATGACTGCAACAATTACTCCGGGAGACAGTTAACTGACAAACAGGTCTGCGTTAACAATGACGCTACAGGAGCTTGTTGGGTAAGTGACAATAACTTGTGTTCGCTTCTAACCCGACTGCGGCGAAGCCAAAAACGGAGGGTGTACGTAAGTATGTGTGTGTGTCTCAAGATTCCCTTGTAACTACGAAACGGCTGAACCGATTTTGATGAATGATAAGTCTTTATTACGCGAGTGACAAAAATTTTAAAACATCACATAATCTATGTTTGAATTTTTTTTTTCAAAACTTGATATAAAATGAATTTAGCTTTTACTGATTCCGTGATCAATAAACCAAAGCCTCATTTGTATACTACAAATTAAAATTCCTTGACTTTGAGGTACGGAACCCTAAACGTAAAGTTTAAGTAGTGTTCCTGCGCGTGAGTACGGTCGCCAGAGCTCATCGGGGTGGGGGGAGGGTACACGGATTAGTAAATGGTCTGTGTCTCGGGTGTCACTAGCATCCATAGGCTACGGTAACCGCTTACTATAAGGCGGCCGTATGCTTGTTTGCTGACTTTGTGAAAAAATAAAAAAAGTAAAACATACATACATACTATATGTACAAAGAGGAGCAACTGTTCACTAATAGTTGACACGCGGCCATGTTCTGATGTAAGTAGACTCTTGCTGTGGAGACCAGATAACAGTAACATTGTATTGTGTTTCAGTACGACGAGGGCGCCCCCCTCACTGCTGGAGACCTGCAGATCGGCATCTACTCGTACGGTGCCGCCTGTCAGGGCGATCCCACCGTGTATGAGAAGGTGGCGCCACACTTACAGTGGATCCGCAATAAAATAAAACAGAACCTTTGAATTTAACATATTATACACATACCTACCTATATCGGGTGTAAGGGACAGCCGACCTAAAACTGATTCCATGGATTCAATACATGATTTTTTTTCAGAACTTTAGGATTGATTATATTATAAAATCATTATACAAGTCTAACTAAACGTGATTTAAAAATAAATAAACAATAACTACTAATTTAGACATAAAACTGCAGTGTAAATCAAAGTTCAAATCAATAGGTATACCTACGCAAGACGCAAGCAGCTGTTTGATGTCATTTCTCGCATGAGTCGGGTAGGTATAGGTATAGCAGGGAGCGATATGTTGTGATATATTGTGCGCTCAAAAATTACGATATCTGTACTTACCGATGACATCTTCTTCATGCATTCAGTGTAACCTTTTCCCAGAGTTTTCGGTCGGCTGTCCCTTACACCCGGTATAACATGCTGTAAAATGACAAATATTGAATCATAATAAATATAATCATGAGCATCAAAGATGTGTTTTATTTGTTTTAAAAAGCTCTAAGCTGTTAGAACATATCGCTTTAATGATCATACTCATATCGTAAAGATGAAGGGTTTGTTTGTATATCTGAACACGCCAATCTCAAGAAATACCAATCCGATTCGAAATATTGTATTTTCTATAGATAGCTTATGACAGGTAAAACCGCGGCTGGGCCCCGCGGTCTAGAGATCAACTAATCTATATATATAAAAGAAAGTCGTGTTAGATACACTATTTATAACTCAAGAACGGCTGAACTGATTTGACTGAAAATTGGTGGGGAGGTAGCTTAGAACCAGGAGAAGGACATAGGATAGGTAGGGATAGGTAGGGGCAGGTAGGGGTAGGTAAGGTAGGTAGGGATAGGTAGAGGTAGGTAGGGGTAGGGGTAGGTAACGGGTAGGTAGCGTAACCAGGCCCGGACCCCAGTTTTATTTTTGTTCTCAGGGCAGGACGTCTGCCGGGTCAGCTAGTAAGCCATATCCTACCAAAAACATTTCATGTAAAATTGGCTGCCAAACAAGCTCCTAACACTTTCGCTGTAAAAAAGTTATCAGATCACAGGAAAAGCCAAGCCGCTAAGCCCTGACTTTACTAACCCTACTCCTTGGTTTAAAGAGTACGGCATGGCGGTTTCAGTGGTCAGTCAGTGACCAAATTGGGGTTTTTTAGATATCAATACAATCTAAAGTATAAGAGCTATACAACTGAAACTTTATATGTTTAATAAGTTCACTATTGACATCAGATCCCGAGAATTTTATTGATCTGGTATAATCCAAACCCAAGTTATGAGGGTTCAAAAAAACGACGAAGCGCTTCGAGAAAAGGTAGGTAGTGCCCTTGCGCTTCGCTTGGCCGTTTGGCGGGGGCACGACCGTGCCCCCAGATAATGTTAATTCGTTGTTTTGGAAGAACCTTACCTTATTCGAAGTAGATTGGCGGCGGTAATTACACCATTTCAATGAGCTATTTTGTATAGTTTTTCAGATACATTTTATTATGGGGCTGATTCGAAATTTGGACCCAAAAAATCAGTAGAGTAGAGGTCATTTTTCTTAAGCTAGAATGTTTTCATATACACCATTCGAAAGAGCAAAAAATTCTAAACAAAACTGTATACTTACTCAACAAAATTTGAGCATTTTGTCACACGTCAATCACACGTTTATAGCTTAAAAGCGCTTTAAAGTATTAGGTACAAATAATAGTCAGTGTTTCAAACAAACAATATACATATATTATTATATATAATATATGAATCTAAACAAATCAAAGAAAAGCGTGGATTATTACGTAGGCATATTGAGAAAGGATTTTTGTAAATTCAACCCCTAAGGGGGTAAAATAGGGGCTCGCGGGTGAAACCGCGGGGCGGGACGAGTCGCTAGTTCATCGTTATATAGAAGCAGGAATTGAGCACCTGAACTGAGCAACAACCCAACATTTTACAATGGGAATGTTTGAAATCGGACCACTACTAGTTGTCCCCCGCGGTTTCACCTGCGTTTCCAAGATAATAAGTGAATATGCAACCTGATCTAGATAAGGCAACATATAATTGTCCATGGGAAACACAGTTCACACAGTGCTTTTTAGTGCCTTTGAAGGCGGTTCTATTTTATGTTTAAAGTTTTTTATTTTTCAATTTTTAATTTTTTATGTGTAATCAACATAGAATAAAATTAAAAAAGTATACTTCTAGAAAAAGCATCGCTAGTAAAATCGTTCACTTCACGCCGCGTAGTCAATCAATCAGTCTTATGTCGTATGCCCGCGAGTGAAAATATATGACATCTTTCAAACTATAATAAAAATAATTTCGATGGAAAATATGGCCAGTTGTTTTAACGTTAACTCAAACACTCAAATTTAATCAAGATAAAATTCTATGGCGGTGGAATTCAAAAATGTTCGTTAATATATTACAAGAGACGAAGCGCACTCGATCGCTCGAGCCAAAGTGCCCGACCCGTGGCTCGTCCCCACTCATAAAAACCACCCGTCAATGTTGCCAGTCATAGGTTCATAGACGGACGTAACCATAGAGTACACCAAACCAATACTCGGATAACTCAGAGTTGCTAACAGTTGTGCTTTACATTGTAAGACACGTTTCGGTAAGTATTTATCCTATAAATCCCACTGGTTGATCCAGAGATTAGCGCGATCAAATAAACAAACAAACAAACTCTTCAGCTTTATTATTAGTATAGATAAATTAATATATTTAAACGCTTTAATTAGATTTTATTAAATTTATTAAACAGTGAAATATTTATGTTCACTTGTCACCGTCATAGGCGTCCGTCTCATTCTTGTCTGATGGTTCTTAGTTCCTCAGGAGTGAGTCCGGGTTCTTCAATACTCCTCTTCGACTGATGTTTCAACGCATCTCCTTCATCGATGACCGACGATACATCCTATTGAAAAAATAAAGTATTTTTTAATAAGAAAATTAAATTTTCATTAGATAGTTGATTAAATAAGTGACGCCGCACTATTCTGATATCGGCAGCTCAATTTCACTGCGATTTTAAACTAATAGTGAACTAATCGTCAATAACAGTAGTTTAAGGTGAAACGTTCAGTTGGAGCGCGAAATTAAAATTTTATCACGTTTTTTGCAAATTGCAGCTCAGTTATAAGTCGTAAGTTATCAACATGTTATTCTTGACAAGAATGGTAGTATATTTACTGATTAATAACAAAAGAAATCATCAACATATTCCTCCAAGGTATATTAGTAACATATACGACTATTTCATGAAAATGTTGAGCTGCAATTTGCAAAAAACGTGATAAAATTTGAATTTCGCGCTCCAACCGAAGGTATACCCTTAACAGTACATTATTAGTTGAGATGCCGTTGTTGTTCAGTGTGCAATAAACCAATATGTTGGTAATATATACTTAATATCTAATAATAATATACTCCGTAGCTGTGCCGTAAATAGCCTTTTAGCCTTTTGTGCGCCCTATGCGAGCTTCTATAACTGCGCCCTTGTTTTGTTTAGCTAGAGCGATGCTGTGTATAGGCCTACATTATTTCATTCAGGGTGATAAAATAAAGCACAAGGACCTTGGTGTTCGTGAACCAATTACCTAATAATTTGGATGAAAAATCTTTTTTTTAAAGCACTATCCCAGGATATAATAATAATGATAGACTCACATGCAACTCAGAATCGGCTGCGCGGAGTGCCGGCGCCCGGGGGGAGGCCATCACCACCGCGGCCCCCACCACCAACAGCGCCACTATCGTCGCTACTCGAACCATTGTTCTATTGATTATCTAAAAAAAACAATTACTTTTTTTAATTGTCCTCACTGCAGAAAATGGCACTCTATGGATAAAATGGCCCTATTAGACGCAGTTCATCAAGCGATCAAAGGGATTGCTGGGGACCAACAAAATCAACTTGTCCGACAAGTCCTGCATCGCATCGCACAGTCAAGACATTCTGGCTGTAGTCGCGGCTCTCGAGCTGCGTCTGGCGGACACAGAACACCAGGTCAGCGCGATGAAACTGAGGTGCACTTCTATGGAGCTGGAGATGGCCAAGCGCCCGACAACATCTGCTCCCGCGGCTCCCAGCACCCTAGGCCCGCAGTCAGCACCATCATACTCTGCTGCACTTAAAATGCCCATGGGCAAGGCCCCCATCCCGGTAGAGCAGAGCCCGGCCGTGATCTTCTACCCTGTAGACCAGGGCATTAAGTCGTCCGAAGAGACGAAAAAGGCATTGCAAGATGCAATAGTACCGAGCGCTGAAGGTAGACGCGTACAAAGCGTAAAAATGGTGGGCAACTCGGGTGTGGTAGTACGTACCGCACCAGCAGAAGCGGCTCAGAAGCTGAAAGCAGCGGCCCCCCCTAGCCTGAAGGCGTCCGACCCCATAACGAAGAGGCCTAGAGTATCGCTCAGATATCTGAGATCAGAAATGAGCGATGAAATGATACTGAAGGATCTTCATAAGATCAACTTCGCGGATGACCCTGAATGGCCAGAAGAGAAGCTCATGGCCAGCTGTAAAGTGGCCACTACCAAGAAGTTCGGTCAGAAAAAGATACTCGTGCTGTTGGAATGTTCAATGGCATTGAGGGACCGTTTAATTGCCCTGGGCCGAGTGTATGTCGGTTGGGATGAGGCAGAGGTGTGCGACCACATTAGGGCCACCTGCTGTAATAAATGTCAGCAATACGGGCATTCCGAAAAATACTGCAGGGCCACAGTAACCACTTGCGGCAAATGCGGAGACACCGGCCATAGGGCCGCAGAGTGTCAAGCAAAGTCGACATGTTGTGCCACGTGCAAAAATTCAAACATAAGGGCGCGGCATCACACCCTACAGCCGCAGCGAACTGCCCAGCCCGCTTGCACGCCGAACAGCAGGCCGCCAACATGATTCACTATGGCCTATAAAACCTTACAGTTTCTACGTTTAGGGCAGCTCAATCTTCAGGGTTCAGAATCTGCCACTGCAGAGTTGCCGATTTTAGCAAGATCACATAGGCTCAACGTTATCCTGGTTCAGGAACAGTACCATAGTCGCCCCGGCATTCTACAATGTGGCGTGAGCCCTAAGGCTGGCGTCTTTGTCGCGAATCGTGATTTCGCCTGCACTCTGATGCATCACCTAAGCAACGAGTACTGCACAGTGGTCCACATCGCGTACAAGGACTTCAACTTACACCTGGTCGCATCATATTTCCAGTACAGCCACGACATCAGCCTGCACTTGAAGAACTTGGAGGGAGTGCTGGATCGCCTGTCCGGTAAGCGGGTGCTCATCAGGGTAGACAGCAATGCACACTCTCCAATGTGGTACTGTGAGAAAAGGCAATACACCGGTCGTGGACCTGACACGGAGCATAGAAAGAACCAGATGGAGGGATTTATACTCGGACGGGATCTCTTTTTGCACAATGCACCGGATCAACCACCCACGTTCAGCGGACCAAACGGGAAGTCGAACGTGGATTTGACACTATCCACCAGAGGGATCTTCGTGCGCGATTGGACAGTACATGAGGGCGCCAGCCTTAGCGATCACCAGCTGATTACCTTCGACATATCCACGGACAGTTCAAGATCATGTACCAGCGCAAAGTGTGAAGAAGTATCGAAGCCGTTTCGTGTGAAAGGTGTCAACTGGAATAAGTTCTGCTCTGTGCTGCACTCTCGTATGGACAACCTGAACAGACAGCTACCAGCCCAACGGTACAGTGAACAGTATTCATCGATCCTGCTGCGCACCGCTCGCGATATCCTAGGGCACTGCGCGCGGAAAGATAATGGCGGATACGAGTGATGGACTCCAGAACTTGAAGAACTCAGGCATTCCGTAGCCCGTACTCGTCGTGAATATCAGAGTTCCCGCCGTGTGGGAGGAGATAAGGAGAAGGACCTACATGACGCACTTCGGAGTTCACGGCTGACGTACAAGAAGGCGATGAAGGAAGCAGAGTTGGCATTCTACCGCGCCATTGCTGAATCCGGTAATGACGATCCATGGGGAACAGCATACCGTCAGGCAAGTGGACGTTCACGCCCACCGCCCAACGTATTGAACGGACTGAAGCTCGTGGAGAGTTACACCGAATCTACGGGGGACACCATGAATGGCCTACTTACATCACTATACCCGGACGACAACATCGAGAAGGACAACACCTACCATCGGGACGTTCGAGTCGCCGCTGCGTTCCCCCCGGATTGGACGGTATTTCAGCGGTCATAATAAAATGGGCTTGGAAGGCGTCTTCCGACGAGATGTGGCACATGTTCGTAATTTGTATAGCGGAGGGGGTCTTCCCCGACTTTTGGAAAACCGGAAAGCTCATCGTTCTGCCAAAGGGTAATGGTAAACCTCTTTCAGATCCGAAGGCCTACAGACCTATCACGCTACTGCCTATTCTTGGCAAAGTTCTCGAACGCGTTATTGTTTCTTGTGCTCCCTGTCTGTATAAGAATGTTTCAGAGTCGCAGCATGGGTTCTCGCGTGGTCGTTCTACGGTCACGGCGCTCAACAGTATCAATACCATCACTGATACCAGCGACAAAAAGTACGTACAGCTGATACTTTTGGACATCTCAGGTGCATTCGATAACGCGTGGTGGCCAATGATTCTTCTTAAGGCGAAACAATGCGGTGCGCCGCCTAACATCTATCGCATCCTAGTCAGCTACTTTACGAACCGCCGCGTGGGACTCCTCACGGGGGACCAATCGGCGTGGAAAACGTGCACCATGGGATGTCCACAGGGATCAGTTCTAGGCCCGACAATTTGGAACCTCCTTCTCAACGACCTCCTGTTGCTGCCGGTACCAGAGGGGGTGCACATGGTGGCCTACGCCGACGATGTGACAATCGTCATCGAGTCCAGCTCGCGTGCGGAAATCGAGAGGAAGGCCCACTCCACGTTGGAAGGCATATCCGATTGGGGGACCCGGAATAGGCTGGGTTTTTCCTCGGGAAAGTCTCTGACGATGACATACAAGGGTAAGTTTGCGAGACCGCCGGTTATACGCTGGGGCGGGGCTTCGGTGGCGTGCGTCAGTCAGGCGAGGATACTAGGTGTCACCCTGGATGACGCGAGATCATACGTGCCGTATGCAGGTCTCATCGGTGAAAGCGCCGCGAATTACTTCGGGAAGATGGCGAGAGTGTCGTCGTCAACCTGGGGTATCAAGTATCGTGCACTTAGGTCTGTAATCGGGTACCTATGTGGCTACGATTACGTACGCTGCGGCCGTATGGTACAAGCGGTATTCCAACTTTGCGGTGAGAAGAGCACTGCTCCGTACACAAAGACCGGCACTAATCTTATTGACGAAAGCTTACAGGTCGACTAGCTCCATGGCGTTACCTGTGCTAGCGGGCGTGTTTCCAGCCGACCTGGAGGTTATTCGCGCAGGACGGTTCGCGGTGGAGAGTGACCAGCTGGCCCCGAAGGAGCGCAAGAAACTCAAATCGGACATCAGGATTGCTATAGTCGCGCTTTGGCAAGAAAGATGGGAAACTACGGAAGACGGACGCGAGTTGTACGAGTTCTTTCCGGATGTTGCTGTGAGGCTAAGTCAAGACTGGATGGAGCCCGACCATGCGGTATCCCAGATCCTCACCGGGCACGGCTGCTTCAAGCAACGCCTTCACAAGATGGCGCTGTGCGAATCTGCCACATGCCCGTGCGGTGAGACGAACGAGAGCCGAAATCACGCACTCTGGGAATGCGACCTGTACGCGGACGCCAGATCCAAAATGCTAGACAAGATCGAAAAAGAAGAACCAGGACCGGTTTATCACCAGGACCTGATACGGACCCCAGAAAACTTTGAAGCACTGCGCGAGTTCGCGCACACCTGGCACACAATCAGACGAACCTACGAGGAATAAGGTCAGCTACAACCAAGAGAGCAGCCCGACGCGGAGTAATATTCTGTGGTGTCACGCCCCATATGGGGAGAAGGTGAAACACACAGGGACACTTCACAAAATTTGTAGGGAGCCAGCGAAATGCGCGCGTGAAAGAGCCTCGAGCAAGTAACGCCCGCACCTCCCAATGATTCGGTCAGTACGCCGTGAGGCAGGTATGACCATGAGGTGGTGGTGTCCTCACTGCATTTGTAGGGGTAAAGCTTGTTTGGCCGCAAGGTTGGTCGAGCCATGGGAGGCAGCTAGGATTTGTCCTCACAGTATAAGCTGCAGGCCTGAGCCTTCAAGGAGGCCACAGAAGCATAGCTGTCCCTAACCTCTATAGTATCTTAGATGCTCGTAGACCACCGCCACGTTTTGTTTGACAGTTGGCATAGTGCTACTCATTTTGACAAATTTTAATTCTAACCAAGAATTTATTAATTATAAATAAAAAACATCCCCTAACTCCTCCCCTGGTGGCAGAGTACCAAGAATACTGGCGGCATTGCCTCGCTGTATTGTATTCTAACCTACTTACTAATAAAAATCCTACCAAAAACATTTCATGTAAAATTGACGTCCAAAACTCGCTTTAAAAAACTTAAGTATCAGATCCCAGGAATAACCAAGCCGCTAAGCCCTTTTTTTTTTTTTTTTTTTTCGTGGGGAAATCCTCATTGGATACCCAGCCGCCCCGGGGGGAGCAACCAGGTTATGCCGGACTCGTACCGGCTAAAACCCCACGGTGGTCGCCATCTGCGCTGTAGAGAAGGGCGGGTTCTCGTACAGAACGCATACTCACTCCCCCTCCATGCGCGGCGCTGGATAGCCCGTCCCGGGGGAAGTGTGATACTACCCCCCAGCACCCTCGCTGTGCTATCGCACGATGGATCGTGACCAGGACGACCCATCGTCCTCCTTGGGATCGCTTCTGGACGCACAGGGCCCCCGCCCCGATTGCCCACGACCCCAAAGGTCCCCGATTAGTCGCCTTTTACGACAGGCAGGGGAACACCGTAGCTGTTATTCTGAGCCCCAGCTACAGGGCAGGAGGGCCGGGACGAGGCACGGCTGCGCCTCGGCCCTCTCCCGATCCCGCTCAGCAGCCTCCTTCTGGACCATTACGGTCTCACAAAAGGAGGCTACGGCCCTCCACGCCGTATCCCCGCTAAGCATCGCCGACACGACTGCTGGCAGGGAAAGATTCCGTCCGATCTGATCGACCAGGATCCGCCTCTCCGGTTCCCACGCGGGGCACACCGCGAGAGTATGCGATGCAGAATCCTGGTCGTTTCCAGCGCAGTGGAAGCAAGCCGCCGTCGCTTCGCGTCCGATCTTACACAGATAATCACCGAAGCTCCCGAGCCCGGTGAGTACCTGTGAGCCGCTAAGCCCTGACTTTACTAGCCCTACACCTTGCTTTCACAGATGTATCTCACAGCATGTCATAACATTGAAGACCTGTGACGTAATTTCCTCCCGTAAATAAGTCCATGGGATAATCTGGCCAATAAAAAACTGTAATTACATAATAAAAAAAAAAACAGATCCATCAAAAAAAAAAGAAACTTTGGTTTTTCATTATTTATTTATTTTATTTTTCTCTGACTCCAATTTTTGTCTAACCAATTAATCTACTTTATATATCTCTGATGCTGATGGAAGTTGCCAATAAAAGAATAATCACTTAGGTAAAACTTGTTGTCTATATTTTCGGGCTCACACAATTAGTAAACTGTTACACAATAATTACTAATATGTACTGCACTGTACAAAAGATGGGTGACGACTGGCTCGAGGCGGGGAAGGTGCGCTCGTAACATATAATATGCTGCGTTAACAATGTGTCACTACAGTATTCCTCCCCTTTCTTAAATTTTACCAAAATTTATAAGGAAACAAAATTTCATAACATTCAGTTACATACATGTTACAATATTACAAAACAATAAGTATTACACACTACAATGTTTTGCCTAACTGCAAATAGTTACTGTCGTCCGATTACAATAACAATGTATCGTCTTACATGAGGAATATTATTCACCTTCATTACTGTAATAAAATTTCTATATTATTTCTAGATTAGATTATTCCTATACAAACAACAAGTTTCTTAAAAACTAACGTATAATATATCTCTACCTAGACATACTCTTCCAATAGATGGTCACCTTAATATTCCGAAGTTGCCGGTTGAGTTGGAGTTCCCCGGGTTTGTGAGATGGTATTAATTCGTTCCAATTCCTTGACTAATGAACCTTTTGCTTTACGTCCAAAAAACGTGCATCCCACCTTAGCGATAATTAAGGCTATGATGATTATTATTACGATAGTGAGGATACCATACATCTCCATCTTATCTTCCAAAGCTGCGACCGTTTTTGCCTCGTTTGCCCCGTTCTGTGCAATTACAACTTCAGAGTTTTTGCTCAGAATTTTACCCATGTTAAATTCAAAAAATATCTATGCACACAAACTGCGGTGTCCGTCTATTGGAATATGTGATACAAATTAACTTTACCCTTATTTATATTAATCAAATTTTTCATTATTGCTTACGCTTATTTACTGAATACACAAAAACTAAATAAGTGCATACATACACACACGAATACACACATACTTTTTTAAGTGAGGTACCTCATTTTAAAACTACGTATCATCAAAAATGTGTTGTTATGTCAAAACATACAAGTGATCAGTTTGCATGTGAATTCAACACAACAAAACCCTTTTTTTATCCTACCTTATCACTAACGTGTTATAATACTCACACAAGTAACATGTTCGCGTCACATTACATTAATACAACGTGTAATGGTAAAGTACTGATGCGTACTTAAGTGTTATACACTATACTTACTATTTCTATTATTCTATACATTAGTAAACTATTTTATTTTTCATCGAAAAATCGTGTTTTTTTGCTAACGCGTCCGCTGCGCGTTGTATAACTATCACGAATTATAGGCTTAATAACATTATTTTTCGATGTATTAATAATTTTGTTCTTGACTGTACCCGTTGCCTTACTAGTATTCAACACAATTGACTTATCTGGTACATCGTCATCTAATAAAAATGCTGGTTTCAATCGGTCGATTGAAATACAGGCATGTCTATTGGGTAGTTCAATTACATAACTTTTGTCTCTCCTCCTTATGACGCGGTATGGGCCATCGTAAGGAGGTTGTAACGATTTACGTACGGTGTCATTGCGAACAAAAACATATTCGCACGTTTCTAATTCGGGGTGTATAAAAATAGAACGTGAATCGTTGTTCCTTTTACTTGGCATGAAATTAGATATTGTATTTCTAAGATTCCCTACGTAAGTATCTATCTCTAGTCCTTGTATGCCGTTCGACGTGAAAAAATCT
The DNA here is from genome assembly GCA_963555595.1 of Tethea ocularis. Taxonomy (NCBI): domain Eukaryota; kingdom Metazoa; phylum Arthropoda; class Insecta; order Lepidoptera; family Drepanidae; genus Tethea; species Tethea ocularis. Next base: position 5,447,137 of record OY741986.1, read on the forward strand.
CCTGGAAGTCTAATAGTACGACCATATACTAATTCTGCTGCGCTATATCCGGTATCACTCCTAATAGCAACGCGTAAACCATACAAAACGATTGGTAGTTCATTTATCCATGATTCCGTAGTTAGTCTAGCCATTATAGCTGCTTTAAATGACCTATGCCACCTTTCTACCATTCCATTACTTTGCGGATGGAATGCCGTCGTTCGTATCTTATCTATTCCCATAACTTTAGTTAAGTTAGTGAACAAATTACTTTCGAATTGTCTGCCCTGGTCACTCGTAAGTTTAACAGGACAGCCAAATCGCGTGATCCAACACTCATACAAAGCTTTAGCAACGTTTTCCGCTGTAATTTCCTTAAGGGGAATTACCTCTGGCCATTTCGTAAAACGGTCTATTATTGTTAGACAATACCTATATCCGTCTTCTGTTATTTTAAGTGGACCTACTATATCTATGTGTATATGTTCGAATCTATCGCAATCGGGAAAGCGACCTAACTCCGATACTGTATGCCTTTGCACTTTTGCTCGCTGGCATCCTACACATGACTTAGCCCATCTACCTACATCTTTATTTAAACCTGGCCAAAAATATTTTTGAGATACTAATTTTTTTGTGACTCTTACACCTGGGTGACTTAAATTGTGTATGTTATTAAATACCATACGCCTAAATTTTTCCGGTAAATATGGTCTAATAATATCATTCGATGTTTCGCAATATATTGTTTTACCTACTACCGGGCTTGTTATTTTCTTTATGCTAACTTTGCTGTTTGCGTTCTCACAACCTAACACCTGTGTAATATAATCATCGTGTTCCTGTGCGACCGCTAATTCTGCGAAATCGATGTCCGTTGGGCAATACAATTCTGCTACTCTAGATAACGAGTCAGCAACCACGTTATGTTGCCCATTCACATGACGAATGTCCGATGTGAATTCACTAATGAATAACAAATACCGTGTTCTTCTTGGTGTTTCTGAATTACTATTTAATTTAGAGAATGCGAATGTCAAAGGTTTGTGATCTGTGAACACAATAAGTTGCCTGCCTTCAAATAATTTCCTAAAATATTGAATTGCCATGTATATAGCTAACAATTCACGGTCGTAGGTACAATATTTCTTTTGAGTGTCTGAAAGTTTTTTTGAAAAATATCCTAACGGTTCCCACTTACCTTCAATTTGTTGTTGAAGTACTGCGCCTACGCTAAAGTCTGACGCATCACACATAAGTGATATGGGTACATCACTGCGAGGATGTGACAATGTAACCGCTTTTTGCAAGCTGAGCTTACATTGTTCAAACGCTAAACTAGATGTGTCGTCCCATTGTATTTTAGTCTTATCGTGTTTCTTGGAATGATGAATGAATTTATTCAACTCTGATTGTGACTTTATTGCATTAGGTATATGTGACCTGTAAAAATTCATCATTCCGAGAAATCGGCGTAATTGCTCTATGGTTTCCGGTTTCGGGAAATCGACGATAGCCTGAACTCTACTCGCTAAAGGTATAATACCTTTACTAGATACTTCAAATCCGAGAAAATCTACTTTTTCTTGACCAAATTGACACTTAGAAATGTTTATCGTTATACCGAACTCGTTAAATCTTTTGAAAACTTCATTTAAATGCTCTATATGTTCTGATTCGCTGGAACTTCCTATAATGACGTCATCGATGAATGAAAATAAAAAATCTAAACCTTTAAGTACAGTTGTATTCATGAATCTTTGAAATGTTTGTGCTGCATTTCTCAAACCAAAACTCATCCTAGTGAATTCGAAAAGGCCAAATGGCGTAATAATAGCTGTTTTTTCTATGTCCTCTGGATTTATAGGTATGAAATGATAAGCTCTATTTATGTCCAATCGTGAAAATATAGTTTTGTTCGCCAAACCATACGTAAAATCTTGTAACCTGGGTACAGGGTATCTATCGGGTTTAGTGACTGAGTTTAGCCTTCTATAATCACCACAAGGTCTCAAACTTCCATTTGACTTAGGTACAATATGCAATGGACTTGCCCATGGACTATTACTAGGTCTGCATATTCCCATCTCCTGCATTATTCGAAATTCCTCCTTAACTTTAGAGTACCGGTCCGGCGGTAACGGCCTTGCCCGCGCGTATACTGGTGGACCAGTTGTTTCAATATAATGTAATACTGAATGCTTAGGAGGATCATTGAATGATGTGGGCCTAGTAATATCCGGGTACTTAGCAATAATATCGTGATACGGATGGTCACTATTAATAGTTTTAATTGAAGATTGTAAAGTACTTACAAGAGATACTCCGACTTTAAGTTCTGTTACCTGATCAATGAGTTTTTTTGCGCTAACATCAACTAATAGTTTATGAAAACACAAAAAGTCTGCTCCGAGTATTGGCTGCTGCACGTCTGCGATCACAAAGTCCCATCGAAAAACTCGTCGTAATTTAAAGTTTAACACTAATGTCTTAACACCGTAGGTCTTGATTTCAGTTCCATTAGCTGCATATAACATGTATTTATTGTCCGACACTAATTTATTTTTCTTATTCACTGGTATTACCGAAACGTTGGCTCCTGTGTCGACTAAAAAATTTAAACCGCTATTTAAGTCTGTAACACTTAGGCGATTAGCAGGAAACACAGTGCAGATGTCCGCCTCCAGCTGCACTTGATCTAGTTTTCCGTCTTCTTCCATGTGCTTCTTCCAGGTTCTACACATTTTCGAGCTTTTCCGGCGTAACGAAAGTGGTAAAAACATAGCCAGTCAGGGCTTCTAGGTGTTCGGCGTGAATTCGACCTGTTACGTGACTCTGATCGGTTGAATCGGTTTCTGCTACGGGATCTCGTGGCTGAAAATCCATTTTCCAGCTTCTCAAAACGGGCGTTTAATTTAGCTATTTCCGCTAAAATTGTTCCGTTTGATGTTGATGGTAATGTCGGTTGCGGAGAAACTGACGAGATCATATTTGATTTTGTTGTCTCGTTTACATCATCAGCAACTACTGCTAATCTATCTAAATCCTTACTTTCCGTGACAGCAAGTACCGCTCGCACTGTAGGAGGTAATAGATTCTGCCATATAACTCGTAGCGTATCATCCGGTATCTTATCACGTGCTAAATCTTTCATTTTTCTCAAAAGTTGCGAAGGTTTTTGATCTCCCAATTCCATTTCACTTATTAATTTTTCTATCTGGCGATTTTTTGATTCTTCGTAAATTAGTAATAACTTCTTTTTCAGCTCTTCATATCTTCCCGTTTCAGGTGGGCTGACCAAAAAGTCGGTCAACTGTGAAATTGCGTCGGCACCAAGTTTCGACACCACCAAGTCGAATTTTGAGGCGTCACCCATCTTCTGTGGTGCCAGTACTGCTTCTGTCCTGATGAACCATGCTCTAGGTTGGTGTATCCAAAATTCCGGGATCCTTGAGCTCACCGTAATCGCTGACAAATCAGGAATTCCTTGCGATGATTGAGATGCTGCAACTGCCATTTTGTCGTCGGGGTTACCACTTTGGTTTTTCATTATTTATTTATTTTATTTTTCTCTGACTCCAATTTTTGTCTAACCAATTAATCTACTTTATATATCTCTGATGCTGATGGAAGTTGCCAATAAAAGAATAATCACTTAGGTAAAACTTGTTGTCTATATTTTCGGGTTCACACAATTAGTAAACTGTTACACAATAATTACTAATATGTACTGCACTGTACAAAAGATGGGTGACGACTGGCTCGAGGCGGGGAAGGTGCGCTCGTAACATATAATATGCTGCGTTAACAATGTGTCACTACAAAACCTTGCTGAGTTTCTTGCCGGAGTCTTCTCAGTTCATGTGTATGTGGAACCGGTGGTAGAGTCTATTGTAAAACTGTAACTGTTGACGTTCATAAGTGCCTTATTAGGGCCTCAACTGAATAAATGAGTTTTTGATTTCGATATGGTAAGAACTTAAGTTTTATTCTTGAATTTGGAAAAGACAAATGTAATGGTATTTAGTAACCGAACTAGACCTAATCTAGATCTAGAAATCGAATATTCTGGTGCTGAAATTAAAAAGTTTGCACGCAGTTGGAATATTTCTGGGATTTAGTGTAGATTGTAAACGAAAGGAAATAAATGCAAAAAGTAACTTACGAGCTCGTATGCTATTTACGTGATAGGTATGTACCTACAGTACAGTACAGTAGTAACACATACATATCATGCTTTCATCTACTCTCATATCGTAATGTTCTTATTATGACTACAAAATCAGTACTTTAATGAGCCACTTTAGGCACACCCGTGTATAATGATTCATTATAGTACAGTTGTGTTCCCAAGATAATGCTATAAAATAACTTTTTTTCTATTAAAGTACACTTTGGACCTATCAATAGTATAATCAATCAGTATCAATTCAATTTGACGATGACAATGTGACTAATTTGTTGACTTGAAATTTAGAGGTAAGAATTTTTGGGAGTTGGCAACACGGATTTGATTAGGTATATGATTATTGTGTCTGTTTATTTTATTGTTTTTGCCTACATATATCATTTTGACCATAAATGACACAAAAATACTATTTTTTTTTAAAGTTCGTAGAAAAATACATTTTTTTTTTTAATTAAATTATTTATATGAGTTTAGATAAAGTACTGTATGATACTGCACATAATTAGGTATTACATACGAGTGTGAGTTTAAGTACCGAGCCGTAGGCGAGGTTCTTAATAGTATCACACGAGTTTATGCAACAGTATCATAAACTACTATTATAGAATCCACTCTAGTGACCGGAAGACTGCGCTTAAAGCTCAGAAACAGTGCGTGAGAGCAGTAATAGTCTGGAAATAACTGATAGCTGTGAACCTCAGTTTACGTCGTATATTGAAAAAAATACATGCATCTTCAAACAATTTGAAAATTTAAAAAAAAATGTGGCAGTCGAAATCAACATAAAATGATAACTGTACCAAAAACATGCCTCAAGTACTAGAGTCCATGAAATGAAGAATTTAAAATTACTAGATGAATGAAAAAAAACTTCTCGAAATTAAAGGTTTTGTCGCGAAAGGCGATACTTGCGCGATTTATGAGTAGATGAAATTAAAAAAAAAATGATGAATATGTAAGTTGATGAAGTTGGTAAGACTGATTGAGTTGGGGAAAAAAGAGTGAAAAGAGATGGAGTTTTTGAGAGTGGTAAAAGAGTGAATTATACCCTATAGAAAATCTTGGGTGAGTTACAACCATGATTGTTATTATTTAGAGACATAATGTGCTGATAGTAAAGCTGGTGGACTGGGAATGGGTAGAGAAGGGGAGGTTTGGAGGCCATCTTTTGCGACAAATAGAGGTCCTATAAATAATCTATCATCACTATACAGTGATGATACTAAGAGTTAACAAGTTGTAAAATAATAAGTAAAAGTAAAAGATTGTAAGTTTTAAAACTTATATTCGAATAAGCGAAGCAGTAAGTACATAGTTTCTAGCCGGCACCATATTTACTTTGCGTTCAGGTGAACTTGGCTAGTGAACAGGTTCATTAATATGTTAAAGAGTAGGTACCTGGAAGACAACTAGGTATATTGCAGTAATGCACAATTGGCACTTATATTTTCGTTTTGGATCACTGTCGGAACACGCCGGTTGGTGCTTTGTCTTGTGCTGCGGAGTATCTAAAAACACTCTCGATTTAAACAAATAGAAATCAATATCGGTCCATCATTCGAGAGTTATGATGCCACAGACAGACACACACTATAAACATATACAACCCCTCTTTCGTCGGGGGTTAAAAATATACTCACATGTGTAGTCTATAGATGCTTATATGTAGATCGCTGAAGCCGGCGACGATGTCTGTCACACGAGACATGTTGCTGCTTATATACTACTTGTATATTATATACTACTTGTATATTATATACTACTTGTATATTATATACTACTTGTATATTATATGAATACAAGTTACCAATGCCAACTGAAGGTCACAAGTAGAAAAAAACTAAGTTTTTGACCGACGACGTCAATTTAAGGCGATGCTATATGTGAAATGATGATTCTAAAATGCGTTTTTCTCTGTACTCTTTGTTCCAAGAGATTTGGAAAAAATATATGTCAAACTAGAGAATATGTGACGGGGAATAGTTTTAAAAAAAAATTGGATTTTTCATTAGTAACGTCAGAAAAAAATCGTAAATATGCCCCTTTTTAAAACTAATAATGCATTCTTCTCTTATTTGGGCCATTCAAATAAATTGAAAAATACTAACATACATTCTGAAATCCATTAGAAAGGGAATAGTTTTATTACTATTTTAAAAAACGGCTTACTTTCTTTTTAAATAACATAAAACCATATTTTTTACTAAAATTACGTCTCTCCTGTCTCTCTTTTCTCCGTCAGTTTAGTAAGGGACGGAGACATACGCAGAAAGATAGCCTCCTCTTAAGTAAATTAGTTTCAGTTATGAATCAATTCACCACGTAGGTAGGTACGTGATATGAAACAATACATGCATCTGCGAGGCACACATTGTATCTTCGAGAACGCTTGATTAGCATAATGTACTATCGACAAAGTTGAAGCATGATCACCTTAAGGGTGTATTTTGTGTGCAGTGACCAGCCGCTACCTGTGTCTCACACAATATAACCAGACAATGCGCTTGTCATAAAATAGTAGATTATCATTGTCTAGACAAAACATTTTACAAGAGGCCGTTTTATTGTCAACAATGGACAGGGCTAACTATGATTACTGGCTGCAAGCGAAAAGGTCTCAAAATTGATCATGCTTCAACTTTGTTGATGGTACATACTACATTACAAACGAGATTATGATAATAAGAGTCTATTTTTGATGAAGAGAATGGTGGTCACATTTGTTGCCGTAGTAAAATTCAGGCATACAAATTATTTGTTCAACAAGTGTGCAAAATTATTTTTTGCTACGTGTGCTGATTTTAAATCACGCACTAGTGTAATCTAGAATTAATATAAACTAGCTTCCGCGCCGCGGTTTCACCCGAGGGGCCTTATGTTATCCCGGGATAAAAAGTATCCTATGTGTTAATCCAGGTTATAAACTATCTGTGTTCCAAATTTCATCCAAATCCGTTGAGTAGTTTTTGCGTGAAAGAGTAACAAACATCCATCCATCCATCCATACAAACTGACAAACGTTCGCATTAATAATATTAGCACGAATTCCAATGTCATACAGTTTTTTTCATAATATTCTGAATCGTGCTTCATCATAAGCTTTATTCGTGTCAATAAGTTTCCGAATGCGGATTTTTTATTAGTCCCTGGTTTTTATTTTAAACTAGCGACCCGCCCCGGCTTCGCACGGCTTTCTCGGTTTTTCTGTCCTATAACATGCATGTATTTTACATATAGACCTTCCTCTCGAATCATTATATCTATTAAAAAACCGCATCAAAATCTGTTGTGTGTAACTGGCTAATGAAACATTTGAATTTGTATTTCTTTGACCACATTGTATTCTGATTGATGAACTAAACAAAGTCGAATACAACATTCGTTATCAGCACGAATACTCTATTTTAACTGAGTTATACTTATAAAAACTGCATATTCTTTAATAAAAAGTGAAGAGAAACGTTTTTCCTATAAGTGTGAAAATAAAACACATCTTTGATGCTCATGATTATATTTATTATGATTCAATATTTGTCAGTTTACAGCATGTTATACATATATATATAGGTAGGTATGTGTATAATATGTTCAATTCAAAGGTTCTGTTTTATTTTATTGCGGATCCACTGTAAGTGTGGCGCCACCTTCTCATACACGCTGGGTTCGACCAAACAGACTCTACCATATGAGAAGATGCCGATCTGCAGGCCTCCAGCGGTGAGGGGGGCGCCCTCGTCGAACTGAAACACAACACAATGTTACAAACTGGTACTAGTTGCTACATTCATCAAAATCGGTTCAGCCGTTTCGAAGTTGTTTACGAGAGAACATCCCTCATTCTGCAACTTCAGGCGCCTTCAAGCCGACTCAAGTCAACTAGACACACGACGCATTAACACACGTGCATATAACAAGGAAGTTAACTCTGTGGATGTATGTATTCCACTGCACTATAGGCATGTTTATGAAGTGTATAATAAAACTTAATAATAAACTCATAAAACTGGCTAAATCATGTCTTAATACGAATTCACACATCTCACACATACACACACTCTCCACACACATACATACCCCCACTCTCACTCACACCACATATACACCCTCACTCAAACACAACACACCCCCACCCTCACTCACACCACATACACATCCCCACCCTCACTCACACCACATACACACCCTCACTCACACACATACACACCCCCACCCTCACTCACACACATACAACACACCCCCACCCTTACTCACACCACATACATACCCTCACTCACACCACATACACACCCCCACCCTAACTCACACCACATACACACCCTCACTCACACACATACACACCCCCACTCTCACTCACACCACATACACACCCTCACTCACACACATACACACCCCCACCCTCACTCACACCACATACACATCCCCACCCTCACTCACACCACATTCACACCCTCACTCACACACATACACACCCCCACCCTCACTCACACCACATACACTTTGTCAAAATTGCCTGCACTGAAGTGGCAGTGGGCGGGGCACATCGCTCGTAGAGCCGACGGCCGCTGGGGCAGAAGGGTTCTCGAGTGGCGACCACCAACCGGAAGACGCAGCGTGGGCCCCCACACGCCCCCCACAAGGTGGACCGACGATCTTGTGAGGGTCGCGGGAAACCGCTGGATGTGGGTAGCGCAAGACCGGCCATCGTGGAGATCCTCGGGGGAGGCTTTTGTCCAGCTGTGGACGTCTTTCGGCTGACATGATGATGATGATAAAATAAAAACATTGAGACAGATATACACCCTCCTTTTTTGGCTTCGCCGCAGTCGGGTTAGAAGCGAACACAAGTTATTGTCACTTACCCAACAAGCTCCTGTAGCGTCATTGTTAACGCAGACCTGTTTGTCAGTTAACTGGCTCCCGGAGGAGTTGCAGTACTTGTTGCAGTCATCTTGTGGCGACACTGTCACCGACGCCTGCTGCAACTCAAGCGGCTTAACCCTGTGACCCTGTATATAAAATAACATAAGATGACCATATTATGTGTCGCGTTGACTCTGTGATACGCGGAATAGGAACACATTACATACGCGAGTGTCTCCCCATCCAGTGACATTTGCGGCGAGTCCTACAGGTATATTGACACTCGCATCGGCCAGCTTGATCCACGAGACTGAAGGGCCGAAGGTGACAGGCTCCGACAGCTTGAAGAGCGCCACGTTATATAACCATGGTTCAGTTGAGTATGATTCGTGTGTGATGAACTTTTCAACTTGGTGCTCTTTACCTCCCTCGTCGTAGCGAGTCGACCCCACCCGAATGATATACTCGTATGTATTCAAGCTTCAACCATACAAACACAATTATTTAGTATTTTTTAAGCTATCAGATTTACTATAGCGCTCTCGTGATGGCTAAACGTTGACTACCTTTGACGTAACATGGAGGTAAATAAAAACGTTATTGATAATCTGTGCGCGAGTTGACCTGCCGATATACTAAAACGAATCAAACGGTACTAAACTAAGCGGAGCGCCACCCAATACTACATACAACTTTTTTGTAAATACATACTTAAATAGACCTAGCTGTCCCTCGCGGTTTCACCCGCGTTTCCAAGATAAAGAGTCCTATAAAGCCTATGCAAACTGATCTAGATAAGGTATATATGTTACCTTATCTAGATCAGTTTGCATCCTACCAAAAACATTTAATGTAAAATTGGCTGCCAAACAAGCTCCTAACACTTTCGCTGTAAAGAAGTTATCAGATCATAGGAAATGCCAAGCCGCTAAGCCCTGACTTTACTAACCCTACACCTTGGTTTAAAGAGTACGGCTTGGCTACGGCTACGGCTACGGCTATAGGGACTATATCAATTTTCAGACCTCTAACATCAAAATTTGCGGAAGTCTCATACATCCATCCCCTAATATAAAGGGTGGGGGGTGATTTACTAAAAATCCTGAAATAGGTTTCTTATTATTTATAACAAGAAGTCCCTATATCAATTATCAGACCTCTAGCATCAAAATTTGCAGAAGTCTCATACAAACTTCCATCCCCTAGTTTAAGGGGTTGGGGGGTGAAAGTTCCAAGTTTTAGAATTTTTTTGTTGTTTGTGTACTAATACTAGCTTACATGTTAAATTTCAGCTTTCTAGGACTTCAGGAAGTACCCTAGAATTTTGATGATCATCAGTGAGTGAGTGAATCAGTGGTCAGTCAGTGACGAAATTGAGGTTTTTAGATATCAATAAAATCTAAAGTATAAGAGCTATACAATTGAAACTTTATATGTTTAATAAGTTCACTATAGACATCAGATCCCGAGAATTTTGTTGATCTGGTATAATCCAAACCCAAGTTATGAGGGTTCAAAAAAACGACGAAGCGCTTCGAGAAAAGGTAGGTAGTGCCCTTGCGCTTCGTTTGGCTCGTTTGGTGGGGGCACGACCGTGCCCCCAGATTGTCCATGGGAGAAATAGTTTTCTCATAAATCTATTCCAAAGTTTGTGCTTTATTTATAGTGACTGCAGACGAAACTTTCACAGGAAATTGTACGTATTCGTTTAAAACTAAATGTTAAATCTGTGGGTATAAGATGCATTGTCCTGAATGACTGTCACTGACTGTTAGCGTTTCCATTATTTTTATTTTTTTTGGAAAGGAGACCTAAATCAATGCGGAGATTTTCATTACGCATGTACCACGGGGCGCCCGTGGCCTTGCGCATGAAGCCATTTAGAATCACCTGAAGGCTATGGATCCGTGATGGAGCTGCATGCGTGATGCGAACACAGTACTAGCATAGGTCATGATGGGGCAGATACACGTGGTATAAAGTCTAACCTTGCTTTTAAGTGCAAGTTTAGATTTACGATTTCATAAAAAGTGGAGGCGCCCTAACATAAAGCGCGCATTAATGTGGACATCAAAGGTCAAACGGTCATCGAGGACTACTCCGAGATGTTTGGCTTGCTTTGTAGATTATATTTAAAAATGTAATTTACAAGATATATATTTAATAAATGAGATAATAATAATAATCATTTATTTGCATAGTATTTTGTATCTTTCTAATAGTCTCGTTAGAACAGTGTCAGAATATGGATGTTATCGGCTTACCTATTTCTGTGAACCTTTTCTCGAGTGTCCAGGGACCGGGGAAGATAAATAACACTCTCTGAATGTCTATAACACGTTTAATGAATATCGAACCGGAGTAAGTAACGCGACGAGACGCGCTCGCGCCCGCGTGCGGTCGCCCCGGGTTAGCCCATTACACTGAACTTTCTAGATGGCGCGGCGGCCGGTCGCACGGCACGCGAGCGCAGCCCGTAGGTATATGAGCGCCGAGGGGCGAGGGGTAGCGGTGCGGGGAGCGGCGCGGGGATCATTCCCCGCGAGATATTATGATGCGCTATAATGTCCGATTTGGTCTCCCTCTACGTCGTCCATGGAAATAGTATCGAACGCATACAAAATAAATGCCTGAAAGTTTTATCTTCCCGTAATGGGAGCGGTAGAGCTCTACATAACTATAACGACAGGCTTGCCAAATTCCAAGTTACCTACATCATTGCGAACCCGACGTCAGAAATACGATTTGATTTATTTACATAAAATTATACACTCAGCCATAGTTCTCCCGTTTTACTCTCAATGATTAACTTCAACTTAAATTATCGTTGCCGTAATTCTAAACTATTTGTGTTGCAAATTTATAAAAATAATACCTACATCATTTTACAATCCTATTGTAAGAATGTGTAGAACTTACAATGAATTAGCTAGTGAAAACGAAGAGCTTGACATTTTTCAGATGAGGAGCTGACATACTTACATCTCGGTACAGTAGGCAGAGGTCAACACGAACTGCTCGTGGATGATGGAGCCTTCGCAACAGAAGTATGTGTTGTTAGAGAAAGCGAAAACACCCAGCACGGCCGCCATGAACGGTGCCAGTTGGATGTCCACTGCGTGACCCCCAGCGACCCCCACTACTGGGGAGTGGGACTGCCGGAGAGCTGCGGAGATACAATACATACGTACAATAATGTCATATTATTATATTATATCAATCAACCGGCGACGCCTACAGTACAGGTAAACTTGAAAAGCAAATACTAAATTAAATCTAAATCGTTTCCAAATATGTTTACAAGAATCGCTCGGTGTCCAGTATATTGTAGAGATACCCCAACATCAAAAAATCAAAACTCATTAATTCAGTTCTGGAATCTAGAATCAACATCGCATGTTTTTTGCGCGGAACCAGTTTAAGTATTTCTCGACATTCTCTATGGCAAGAGATTTGTAAAAAATAAGTGACGAGGAATAGTTTTCTTAAAAATTGGAAATTTTCATTCGTAACGTCAGAAAAAAATCGTTAATATTTTTAAAACTAAGAATGCATTCTTCTCTTAATATAAATCTCCAAATAACTTGAAAATACTAACATACATTCTGAAATGCAATAGAAAGGGCTAGTTTTCTTAATTAAAAAAAAGGCTTAGTTTTTTTTTTAACTATGTTTCAGGAAAATCCGCTCAGCCGTTTGAAAAATATCAACAATTTTCTAGTGAGACTCGAGGGTTTCTTAAAATTTTTAATTCTAGTTATTACTATGCTGAACAGAATCTCATCGTGGTCAGTGATTATGTGGCCGATGGTGGTGCCCACACAAAACCTAGAAACTGGCTCTCAAGTGCAACTGTCGGAACACTCCGGAAGGCGCTTGGCGACAGATTTTCAACAAAGTAGGATTTTACACCAAGTTTGCAAGTAAGTTTTTTTGGTATAAAAACCACATATACATACTTTCACATGCATTTAGTATCTGGGGACAAGGTCGTGCCCCCGCCAAGACTAGCCAAGCGAAGCGCATGGGCACTCTACCTATCTTTTCTCGAAGCGTTTCGTCGTTTTTTTTAACCCTCTGAGGGTTTGTAGTATACCAGATATATAAAATAAAACTAATTAAAAGAAAATTGTACAAATCACTTACCGTGCCCCAGCGACCCTCGGATGAAGTACAGCACCAGTATTACTGTTGTCGCAGACGTCATGGCGGCGGATTATAGCAACATACTGCAAAGTATGGCTTTATATACATACTCTCTGGCCCTAAAATCTAACAGGAAAAAAATTGGCCAAGTGCCAGTCGGACTCGCACACGAAGGGTTCCGTACTATACCTACATTATTCTAATTATTTTTTTAAATACACATTCTGTGATAATTTCAACTGACGGGCCAGTTGGTTAAGACAACACCTATCAGTGGCGAAGGGTCCATACAAGCCAATTCCCATCGGCTTACCTTTTAGGAATTCCAGTCCCACATTTTCATCATTTCAAAGCAACTTTTGTCTTAAAATACACTGTAATTATAAAATTACAGGTGTTTTTTGAACGGCTTACCCTCGCCATAATTTTACCCCTCGCCACTGCCACCTATAGCACCGCAGGTCGTGGGTTCGATTCCCATCCTGGTCAAACACTTGTGTGCATGAACATGTCTGTTTGTCCTGAGTCTGGGTGTAATTATCTATACATATATACGAATATATACTCGTTGTGTACGTATTCATATTTTTTAATCTCTCGCGAACACAATTCATGTTTATAGTAATATATCGTGTCTATTCGCGCGTAGAATATTATCAAAATATAATTTTGACTAACCTCGACGTTGTATGGAACTGTCAGGTCAATAAATCAGCGATCGCCGATCACTTATTAGAGTCTGGACCAAACCACTGGATGGAGCTGCATGCTCGACCCAAAAATCCTTTCCACCGATCGTCATTTCTATCCTAGAATTATTCGAAAAGCGATTGAGATTAAAAAATATCCTAATTTCAACCGGGAAGATGGTTTTGAGTTATCTGCTGCGAGCAATCCAGTGATAAGTAAGTGTTGTGTAATTAAATTTATAATGTGCAAGGTAAATAGTATACCGGGTGTAAGGGACAGCCGAACGAAAACTGGGAAAAGGTTACACTGAATGCATATAATAACACTAAAAAAATCAATTTTATCAGAAGTCATCGGTTACAGATATCGTAATTTTTGATCGCGCAATGTAGGTACGTTATAGCGCTATCACTATACCTACCCGACTCGCGCGAGAAATGACCTCACTCGTGCACTCAAACAGCTGCTTGCGTCTTGCGTAGAGGTATTGATTTCAATTTAGATTTACATTGCAGTTTTATGTCTGAATTAGTAGTTACTGTTTATTTATTTTTAAATCAGGTTTAGTTAGACTTGTATAATGATTTTATAGTATAATCAATCCTAAAGTTCTGGAAAAATATCATATAATTCCTGAAAAGATCGACGAAAAATTCAAAGTCTGGGGGCTTCAGAATCATGTATTGAATCCATAGAATCAGTTTACGGAAGGCTGTCCCTTACACCCGGTATACAACAAGATAAAAATAATTACATTTATAATACGTGAGGTGAAAACTATGTGTGTGAGTATAAATGTGATGTATCTATCTCAAGTAGATTGTCTCTCTCGTTATAGGAGAGGGTTAAAAGCCGTTTAAATATTTTTGGCTTGGAATCATGGAGGGTAAGGAAATAGACATATAATTATTTAATTATTTGACCCTTCGTTTGGGTACGGAACCCTAAAAATATTATCATTGCTACCATTAGATTTATGCTATAAAAATGAGGATAATATTTAATTTTTCTCTCATTAATTTTATCACGGTAATGTTATGTTAATATATTCTCTTGTCAGTTTGTTTGTTGGCGAGGACTAAGTAGATTTGGTTGGGTTGAGGCGAGTCTTTTCATGTATTGCAAATTTTTGTAAAAGGATTAAGGCGACGTTATCCGAGAAATGATGATTCTAGATTAATATTTTCTCGGCATTCTTAATTGCAAGAGATTTGTAAAATAGAAATAAACAAATATGGTTAAACTAGAGAAAATCTGACGATGAGTAGTTTTTTTTTAATTAGGATTTTTCATTTGTAACGTCAGTAAACAATCGTAATTATTTTTCTTCTTAATACTAAGAATGCATTCTTCTCTTATTTGGAACATCCATTAACATACATTCTGAAATCGATTAGAAAGGGAATAGTTTTCTTACTTTAAAAAAAAGACTGAATTGAATTGAAAAAGGCTTATTTGTTTTTATATAACATAAAACTGTATTTTTTACTAAAATTACGTCTCTCCTGTCTCGCTTGTCTCCGTCAGTTTAGTAAGGGACGGAGACATTCGCGGAGAGTCTCCTCTTAAGTAGTTGTTTGAGTTCATATTATTTGTGGTCGCAATGAGTGGCCTGAAGCTGCAGCCATAAATAATTCTCGGGCGAAGACGGGTGTAAAGCCTATACCTACATACAATTAGGTAGCCTAAATAATAAGTTGTTATCACCAAGCTTATCGTCGTATTACGATCCAATGTTACTTATTATAATGAAACATGTCAATTAACAAAAAAATATTGTTTTAATAATCTCATTAGGGTCACTATCTCGGCTATCATAAAACGTTATCTATCAAACACAACAAGCTCGATTATCTGATGGACAAAGCCGCGAGGCGAGCGCTAGTGAGCTTAAGGGCGATGGGGTGCATTTTGATATTTAACGGATATTTTTTTGCGTTTTGTTAAATTTTCTCACATCAATGTAAAGTACCATCTATTGAAAGGAATATTGTGATTAGCGCCTGAGACGTACTACCTATGTCTATTGACAATTTATATATAATAATTAATTAAATTAATATCTATATTTTGTTCTTTATCAATAAATAACAGACATTTGTATCAAAGGAACCAGTGAATATTTTTATTATGTAGGCTAGCTAGGGATGGGAACCATCCATTCAGTTAGTAATTCATCGAACTTTGGACATTATGTTTTTGACTTCTAATTAAGAGACTAAAGTGCATTAAATTGTTAATGTTTACATGATTAACTAATTCCCTAATAAAAACATGTTTTTGATAGAATACAGCGTAATTAAATAAAAAAAACAGAACGAAGGAACATAGTTTCCCTTCGATATGGAAGGAAGCACATCTTATACCGTTACATAAAAAAGGTACAAAAAATAAAATAGAGAATTACAGAGGAATATCAATTTTAAATGTTTTCAGTAAGCTTTTTGAGCAAATAGTTTATGACACAATCTACCCGATCATTCATTGCAACGTACCAAATGAACAACATGGGTTCCTGCGTGGCAGATCAACTATCACAAATTTAACTCTTTTTACATCTGCTGTGTTGAACGACATGGAGACTGAAGGACAGGTTGACGTGGTTTACACTGATTTCGAAAAAGCTTTTGACAGAGTGGACCACGTCATCTTGCTTTCGAAATTGCTGTGTCTCGGAATTCGTGGTGACTTACTACGATGGATGGAATCATATTTACATAATCGTTCGCAAGCTGTTGTCATGGGAGGTCATAAGTCAGATTTCTTTACAGTGGTATCAGGTGTACCACAAGGTTCACACCTAGGGCCTTTGCTGTATGTGGCTTTTCTTTATGATATCGCTCACTGTTTCCATCATTCTAATTTCTTAATGTATGCTGATGATATCGAGTGGCGACCACGAATCGGAAGACGTAGCGTGGGCAGGCCCCCCACAAGGTGGACTGACGATCTTGTTAGGGTCGCGGGAAACCGCTGGATGCAGCTAGCGCAAGACCGGCCATCGTGGAGATCTTTGGGGGAGGCCTTTGTCCAGCAGTGGACGTCTTTCGGCTGATATGATGATGCTGATGATAAGAAAATTTACATGAAGATAAAAACTATAAATGATTGTGAAAATTTACAAAATGATTTGACACGTCTCACTAACTATTACAAATTAAATAGAATTTCAGTTAACATAAAAAAGTGTGAGGTAATAACTTTTACAAGACGGAAGAAACCAATTATATTTAACTATGCTTTCGACGGAATAGAATTTCAGATTGAGCGAGTACAGGCTGTACGAGACTTGGGAGTTCTATTAGACAGTAAGCTTACTATGCGAAATCACATAGATCAAATAACAAATAAAGCTTACCGTATTCTTGGATTCGTGCTGCGTACGTGTCAACCGCTACAGGATATCGCCAGCGTAATCACTGTATATTGTGCATATGTGCGCAGCATTTTGGAATACGGTAGCTGCGTATGGTGTCCTCAGTATGTGAAACATACCGAGTCCGTAGAACGCATCCAACACATACCAATCCGCCATTTAAATTATCGCAGCAAGCGCACATCATCCTCATATATACTAGACTGTAAGCATTTTATGCTGCTAACGTTACAAGAACGCAGGACTTTGTTGGACTTGTCTTTCTTTTATGATATTATCCACAGTAACATCGACTGTCCTGCTCTTGTCAGTAATATCCGTCTCAACGCACCGTCACGTAGGACTCGTCACACCAGTCTGTTACATGTTCCCTGTCATAGGACTAATTATGCAAGTAACTCTTTCTTTGCTCGTGCTGCTGATTCATATAATACTAACTTTTCCGACATTGATCTATTTAACTCATCAAAAACTGTTGTTAAATATAAAGTCAAACAACATTTCACGAATACATGATACTTCTAATTTGTCTGTAGGTACCCTACTTAATTTGTTATTATTAATTATAACACATACCTAGTTGAATTCTGATTCCTGTTACGACAATACGGATCACACTTATCGCACATGTACCTGTGTATAATGAGCATTGTGAATTGCATTATTTGAACATACCTACCTACAAGTACATATTTATATATAAGTTTAATGGAGACCTGTTATTGGCGGTATTTCTTTGTTTTTAAGTTAGTTATAAGTATTCTTATAAAAGCTGTTGGTCTCGAGAAAAAAAAAAAAAAAAAAATTGATGGATTAATCCGACGTAGGCGGTGAAAAGGTTAAGGGTAGACAATGTTGCCGATTCTGATGTTTACTCACTTAATTAAATTAGACAAGTCACCTCTCTTTCATGTTAACCTTGTTGAAAAAAGATAGAACATTTTTAATGCTGTCAGTTTAATCCATGGTGTCGTAATGTACGGGTAAATAGCCGTCGGACTAAACTGACAGGACTAAAATATCTTGCATCTCTTTCTTATATTTACTATTAGAAAGAGAAATAATGAGATTAAATTTATTTAGTTCGTAAACAACAGAATCGGCACCATTGTGTAGTTCGCAAACGATTGAAGGAAATGAACTAATCGCAAAATAAACTTATCACTCATTCAGTAGTAAGTAGTTGAAATGTGTCTCTACTTCATTTAGTTCAATATATCTTCCGAGTTCAATCGTTCTCTTCCTTCGCTCGCCGCTCGTATGCACGAAAGGAATGAATGCATCTGTGCATTTCGCGTCGAAACGAGATAGTAGAACGTGCTAAGATTGACAGTAGAATAAGTTTCATTCGTTGTTACTTTGATAGTCTCATAAAGAGAGTGATGTGATAGAGTGATACACTACGCGAGCTTCGTATCTCTGTAAAGGAGTCGTTCAGATATACTGAACTAAATGAGTGAACTACTTCGATGACCAAAAAGATATACTTCATTCATTTCTTTTCACTGACACATTTTGGGCATGTCTAGAAGTACTAACAATGTTCGCCTGTATGTTGAGGAGTTTAGACAGAGAGAAGAAGGAAGAAAAACAGTTATTCTGAGTACACACAACACAATAAAATTACAATATACAAGAGACAAATAGAGAAAAAAATAATAATTGGAGATGCAGACTGCGATGACGACATAGATATAGGTAATCAGTCAGCTCAGAAACTTGCACTCATTCCAGTGTTTCTAAAGCTGTATCTTCTAATCTAGCAGCTTAAAGCTTTTTGAAACAAATAAAACACATCTTTGATGCTCGTAATTATATTTATTTAATTAAATTTGACTTTTTGCAGCATGTTATATAAGTAGGTATGTGTATAACAAACAGGGCGTCGACAAACATGTCCACAGATTTAATAGATTTCCTTTTATAGTGGACAACCAACGACATTTAAACGCTTTTGTTTCTGGGAACTTATTTTGAAAATTTCATGTGGAAAAACAAAGTTAACTAGCTAGCTATCAGTGACCTCCGCTGTCAGATGGCCGACGCCCTTAGGGAATTATGTTCAATTTAATGGTTCCGTTTTATTTTCTTAAGAATCCACTGTAAGTGTGGCGCCACCTTTTCGTATACGTTGGGTTCACCGTCACGGGCGACACCGTACGAGTAGATGCCGATCTGCAGGCCTCCAGCGGTGAGGGGGGCGCCTTCGTCGAACTGAAACACAACACAATGTTACTAACTGTTAGATCAGAATGTGGCGGCGTGTCTACAATTGGGCTGAGATCTATGACTTAGAGCATACTTAGGGTGTAAGGGACAGCCGACCGAAAACTTTGTGAAAAGGTTACACTGAATGCCTAATAATAACACTATATAAATTAATCATGTCAGAAGTCATCGGTTACAGATTTCGTAATTGTTGAGCGCGCAATGTACGCTACAACGCTATCACATACAACGCGTGCAGTCTTGCGTATTGATTTGAATTTTGATGTACATTGCAGTTTTATGTCTAAATTAGTAGTTACTGTTTATTTATTTTAAATTTAAATCACGCTTAGTTAGACTTGTATAATGATTGAATCCATTTAATCATTTTCGAAATGCTGTCCCTTACACCCGGTATAATTATATAAATGTAGTTTCGGCAATAATATTCCGCCTTTGCCGAACTGTTTTTATTTTCTTATTTATATTATACAACAAAGTCGCCAAACAAGCTCGCCTGTTGGTAAGCGGTTACCGTAGCCAACGAAAAAAAGTATTATTTTATTGCACCAATAGCGAGCAATATTTCATTTTTTTTAACAAAAAACCAAACAAGCTAGTTTCACTTACCAAACAAGCTCCTGTAGCATTATTATTAACGCAGAATTGTTTGTTAGTTAACGTTTTCCCTATGTGTTTGTAGTAATCGACGCAGTCGTCTTGTGGCGCCACTGTCACCGACGCCTGCTGCAAGTAGGACGTAGCAAACCAGACATACTATACAAAAAATAACATGAGAAGACATATTATGCGTCGCGTTAACTCACAGACACGTGGAATAGTATTTACTCATGACATACTTGAGTTCCGCCCCACCCAGTGACATTGGCGGCGAGTCCTGCAGCGATATCGACACTCGCATCGGCCAGCTTGATCATGGCGACTGTAGGGCCGAAGGAGACAGGCTTCCTCAGCTTGAGGAGCCCCACGTTATTTAAGTACCATGTTTTAGACGAGAATGATCTGCGTGTGATGGCCCTCTTAACTTGGTGCAATGTACCTCCTTCGTCGTAGCGAGTCGAGCCCACTCGGACGATCATTTCCGGACTATAAAAAAACAAACACAATTATTAGTACTTTTTATATGTACCTATATGTGAACTACCTACACGATTTAGTTTGAGCTATCAGATTTACTTAGCGCTCTAATTACCTTTGACGTAACATGGAGATAAATATTTTTTTTTAAATCTGAGCGCGAACAGACCCGCCCGAAATACCGGGTTCTTCGTACACACCGTGCTATGGTCTCCTCATTTATTTTCATCAATTTTATTAGAAACTCAAAGGATATATAATATTTACAACAAACAAACAAACAAGACATAAAAAAAATCCGAATCTGTTGTTTACGAACTAAATAAATTTTATCTCACTATATCTCTTTCTAATAGTAAATATAAGAAAGTGATGCAAGATATTGTAGTCCTGTCAGTTTAGTCCGATCACATATTTCAACGTGAATTTAAGCGCGATCTTTATTGGTCACGACTATTTACCCGTACATTACGACGGCATGGACTAAACTGACAGCATTAAAAATGTTCTTTTTCAATCTTCTGTTCAATAAGGTTAATATGAAAGAGAGACTTGACTAATATTAGTTAAGTTCGTAAACAACAGAATCGGCACCAATATCTGATGTGAGATTACAACATAGACCCGGGTACTTACAAGTTGGTACATCGCGCAGAGGTCAGCACGAACCGCTCGTGGATGACGGAGCCTGCGCACCAGACAGCAGTGTCAGTCAGCAGCACGGCCGCCATGAACGGTGCCAGCTCTATGTCCACTGCGTGACCCCCAGCGACCCCCACTACTGGGGGCTGCTGGACACCTATGGAGATACAAGACAGCAGTGTCAGTCAGCAGCACGGCCGCCATGAACGGTGCCAGCTCTATGTCCACTGCGTGACCCCCAGCGACCCCCACTACTGGGGGCTGCTGGACACCTATGGAGATACAAGACAGCAGTGTCAGTCAGCAGCACGGCCGCCATGAACGGTGCCAGCTCTATGTCCACTGCGTGACCCCCAGCGACCCCCACTACTGGGGGCTGCTGGACACCTATGGAGATACAAGACAGCAGTGTCAGTCAGCAGCACGGCCGCCATGAACGGTGCCAGCTCTATGTCCACTGCGTGACCCCCAGCGACCCCCACTACTGGGGGCTGCTGGACACCTATGGAGATACAAGACAGCAGTGTCAGTCAGCAGCACGGCCGCCATGAACGGTGCCAGCTCTATGTCCACTGCGTGACCCCCAGCGACCCCCACTACTGGGGGCTGCTGGACACCTATGGAGATACAAGACAGCAGTGTCAGTCAGCAGCACGGCCGCCATGAACGGTGCCAGCTCTATGTCCACTGCGTGACCCCCAGCGACCCCCACTACTGGGGGCTGCTGGACACCTATGGAGATACAAGACAGCAGTGTCAGTCAGCAGCACGGCCGCCATGAACGGTGCCAGCTCTATGTCCACTGCGTGACCCCCAGCGACCCCCACTACTGGGGGCTGCTGGACACCTAGAATCAACTAAGTACCTACTGGCCGAACGACGTTTTTTTTTTTTTCAAGAAAGACGCCTGTTCGAGCGCCTACAGCGTTTAAATAGCAATTATGTGTCAAAACATTTAATTGTTAATTATATATATATTTTTTCACTCCGAATTAAGATTGAGTACAAATCAGTTATACAAATTCACGTTCCCGTTTTGTTTTATTTAAAAGTCCCAAATTTACGCCATTACATGGTCCATTATCGAGCCGAATGGAGATTATTGGATAATCAGCTGTTATACGTTGAAGATTATTATTTAACTCTGTGGAATTATTAAGAAGATAATTAACTTGGACTTAGAGGTTATATACCGACATTGTGGAATGTGGATGGAGTATATAATTACATGGTGTAAAGGTTTTATTCACATTAATATCATCACCCAACACTCGATCAGGTATTAATTAGTGTTAATTAGCGAATTAATAAGGTCAGTACAATTTATTACCTAATGATTGTATTATATTGATTAGTCATCATGCAATTTAGCAGCAATTAAGATTAAAAATCATACTTAAATACAGTATAGTGTGTTAACATTTAGTGTTAGGTACATACATAATTTTAATTGATTGTTGTTAAAGTTATATTTTATGCAGTTAGATACTTCAATTAATTAACACAGCAAATATTTTAATGAGTGTTAGATATTTATGATTCATGTTGATTATTGTTATAGTTACAGTTACCTAATCCATGTTTGTTATATATTATTGTACTTTCATCGTAAACTGATTCTTTTAGCTATTACATTAGTAAGGTAATTCAGTTAGAGTCTGACCCCTAAGACAGTATATCTTCCAGGATAACATTATACTGTCATTATATTTATATAGATTCTCATTTGTTACTTCATACATTTCAGGTTGACAACAAACGTCTCCCAGAATGACCGAAGAAAAAGAATTAATTAAGAAAAGAGGGAGTTTTAAAGGGAAATTAACTGCGTTTATTAACTATCTCGATTCGTTAACTGGTAAGGAATTAAGTAGTATAGATGTAGCAGAAGTACAGCTACGTATGGGTAAAATTGAGTCGATGTACGAGCTGTACGATGAGGTACAGTCGCGTTTGGAATGTATTGTTGACGACGTTAAAGCACAGTTCTCCGAACGAGCTGAATTTGAATCTCAATACTATAAATCGCTTGCTAAAGCGCAAATTTTAGTAAGTAACCATAAAGATAACGATTCAATAAATGATGATAGGACTACTCGTGTCAGTACTCATAAGCTGGTTAAGTTACCCATTATTCCTCTACCGAAGTTCAATGGAACCTATAGCAATTGGTTGGAGTTTCGTGACACATTTAGCAGTCTCATTCGTTCTAATGATGAAATTGATGACATAAACAAGTTCCACTATTTGCGAGCGTCACTGGAGGGGTCCGCTGCTGTGGTCATTCAGGCGATCGAGTTCTCCGCTAGCAACTACGCAGTGGCGTGGAAGTTATTATGCGATCGATTTGACAATAAACGATTATTGGTTCAAAATCATGTGTCAGCTTTATTTAATATAGACGTTATTTCAAAAGAGTCATCTATCGCTTTGAAGGGATTCATAGATCAATTAAATAAAAATTTGCGAGCTTTAGAGTCGTTAGATGAGCCAGTCAAGCATTGGGACACTATGTTAATTTATATTGTCACACGTAAGTTAGACCAAAAGTCATACCGCGAGTGGGAAGAGTACAAGAGTCGTTTAGAAAAAGATAGCATCATCACTTTTGATGAATTCCTACAATTCCTCCGCAATCGTGCCGATTTGGTGGAAACTTTGGAATTATCACGTAATAATTCATCCCAATCGATTATAAAACCTAGTCCCAAATTGAAGTCTATGATGTCAACGCAAAATCTGAATACTTCTGATGTAGAATCAGCTCAAAAGTCTTGTCCTAAATGTAAGGGTGACCATTTTTTAAGTAATTGCCCACAGTTTCTCGCATTGAGTAATGATGCCCGTTTGAAGTTACTGCCTAATTATAAAATATGTTATAATTGTTTTCGTACAGGTCATTTTGCCAACCATTGTAAGAAGCCGGGTTGCAAGTTATGTAAACGTAGGCATAATACATTAATTCATGTTTCAGACATAAAAAGCACATTACAAACACAACATGACACATCATCTGACAATTCGACTCCATCTTCATCTTCCCAGTCGGTCACGGATAAAAAAAATATATCGTTGTCAGCAAGTGTCGCATCGTCTTGTGGTGAACTCAAACAACGTAGTGTGTTGTTGTCAACTGCATTGGTTAAATTATATGATCACAATGATCACGAGTATGTTGTCCGTGCAGTGCTGGACAGTGGTAGTACGTCGTCTTTTATCACAGAAAGATTATGTAAACAGTTAAATTTAGCAACACGTCAGGTAGACAGGCCGATATTCGGTATTAATAACGTGACTTCTCACGTAGGTAAAACATGTCATGTAAAAATGACGTCACTTAATAACAGTTATGCGGCTAAGCTTTATTGTTTTGTTTTGCCATTAATTACTAACGAGGTGCCATGTCGCGAAGTAAATCTGTCTGATATTAACATTCCGTCTAATATCTGTTTAGCCGACCCTACATTTTACAAGCCTTCTGATGTAGATATCCTGATCGGGGCTGATCTCTTTTGGGATCTGTTGGGGTCGGAAAGAATAAAATTAGGTAACGGAAAGCCTGTACTCTGTGACACCAGGTTAGGGTGGATAGTCTCCGGCCCTGTCATGCTTAGTTGTGATAAATTCCCTTCTAATGATATTAGGTGTAATTTTACCAAAATACAGTCGTCCTCAAACGATGATTTTAGAAATATTCAAAATGATTTAACTCGTTTCTGGCAGTTAGAAGAGGTAAATTCACAGTCATCTCATTATTTGCCAGAGGAAAAGTTATGTGAGGATCATTTTGTTGCTAATACTACACGGTTGGATGATGGTCGTTTTTGTGTGCGTATACCACTTAAACAAAGCCCTTCTGTTTTAGGAGATTCATTTCAAAAAGCCACACAGTGTCTTTTTTCTCTAGAGCGCAGACTCAAGGCTAAACCTGATTTTAGTAAATTATACCATGATTTTATGACTGAGTATGAGATGTTAGGTCATATGACGGAAAATAAAGAACCTGATTTAAGTACCAATTCATATTTTATCCCTCATCATGGTATACTTCGTGAAGGTAGCAGCACAACTAAACTCCGCGTGGTATTTAATGCAAGCTGTCCTACTTCATCAGCAGTTTCCCTTAATGATGTTCAGATGGTTGGTCCCACAGTTCAAGACGATCTCCTGTCTATACTAATTCGTTTTCGACAGCATAAGTATATATTATCAGCGGATGTCGAGAAAATGTATAGACAGGTAGCTGTTCATCCATCTGATAGGGAATTGCAACAAGTAGTTTGGCGTAGCAATATAGGCGATCCAGTTAAGATCTATAAATTAAACACCGTAACTTATGGTACAGCTAGTGCCCCATTTCTTGCGACACGATGCCTTAAACAAATAGGTCTTGACTGCAAGAATGACAAGATTGCTGAGATCATCATACATGATTATTACGTTGATGATTTGCTTACTGGCTGTGATGACTTAAATGATGCAAAGTTCATTCGCAGAGAAGTCATTAATGCACTAGCCTCAGCTTGCATGCCACTGAGAAAGTGGAAATCAAATGAACCTCAATTGGTCTCTGAAGCCATTCAGCCATCATTAGATTTAAATATCGGTTCTAATGTGCCCGACAGGTTGCTAGGTCTGAGTTGGTTTTCAAGTTCTGATGAACTTAGTTTTTTCGTTGATTCGTCATTGTCTGCGAATGGCAATACTAAACGTGATTTGCTTTCAGCAATTGCAAGGATTTTTGATCCATTAGGACTTTTATCTCCTTGTGTAGTAACTATGAAAATGTTACTGCAAAGAATGTGGTTAGACAAATTGTCATGGGATGAATCATTAAACCCGGAATTGAGTGCAAGTTGGAAATGTATTGTCCAATCTTTGCCCCTTTTAAATAACTTTCGCGTTCCACGAATTGTAGTTTGCGATTCATATAGGGAACTAGAACTTCACATATTTACGGATGCGTCTGAGCGCGCATACGGAGCATGCGTATATGTACGTAGTGTTAATGACAAAGGTGAATGTATGGTTCGTTTATTAATAGGTAAAAGTCGAGTAGCACCTATTAAACCCACAACAATACCAAGATTGGAATTGTGCGGTGCTTTGGTGGGAGCTCGTATGTATGAGAAGGTTTCAAATTCACTTCGAGCAAGGGTCAGTCGTGTCTACTGTTGGACAGATTCAACCATAGTCTTGGGTTGGTTGCAAATGGTGCCTTCTAAACTTCAGCCCTTTGTACGCAATCGCGTTGCTGAAATTTTAGATAAGGCAGGTAATTGCACGTGGCGACACATCCCAACTGACAAAAACCCAGCAGATCTAATATCTCGTGGTGTGGATATTAGTACCCTGCAAAGGTTAGATTTGTGGTGGTCTGGTCCCAACTTTCTAAAGGAAGACCAATCTAGTTGGCCTGCTCAACTCAAACATTTAGAATTTGAAGCTTTACCTGAAACTCGATCTCATATTTCATTAACTACTGTTGTTACTGACGATACCGTAAACAATAAAAATGATAATTTTATTGATTTTAAACGTTTTTCCAATTATTCACGACTTATACGTTGTGTAGCATATGTATTGCGATTTATTAAGTCCTGTAGAAAATATTCTTTTATTAGTAAATTTCTTTCGCAGGAAGAGTTACAGGAAGCACTAAATATTTTAATTTTTAAATGTCAAAGTGATTCATTTCCAGAACATAAATTCCTTATGAACAAACGTCAATTACCAAAAAAGAGCGCCCTTCTAAAGTTTAACATTTATTTAGACAGTAATAATATAATGCGTGTAGGAGGACGTCTCGATAACTCAAATTTTGTTTATAACAAAAAGCATCCTATATTACTACAGTCCACTCACGATTTTACAAAATTAATTTTCAATTTTGAACACAAAAGGTTGATGCACGCCGGCCCACAATTATTATTAGCTTCTATCAGAGAAACATACTGGCCTATAGGAGGTCGTAATTTAGCAAAGAGTTGTTATCGTAAATGTATTCGTTGTAGTCGGATGAAGGGTAAGGTAATAAATCCTTTAATGGGGAACCTACCACAGCAGCGTCTCGCTCCAGGTGGTACTGCTTTTGAAACTGCAGGTGTCGATTATGCTGGCCCCATTATGTGCGCTAGTCGTCAGGGTCGCGGATGTAGGCTGGTAAAGGTGTACTTAGCTATTTTTATTTGTTTTACCACCAAGGCAATTCACTTGGAGTTGGTGGGTGACTTAACCAGCAATAAGTACTTGCTGGCCTTATATCGTTTTATTTCGCGAAGAGGTAAACCCGTCAACATATATTCCGACAACGGTACCTCATTTGTTGGTGCCAGTAACGAACTTTCCAAATTTTTAAAAGCCAATTGTGACTTTTTAGAAGAAGGTATGGCTAATGATGGAATTAAGTTTCATTTTATTCCCGCGTATACTCCTCATTTCGGTGGTCTCTGGGAGGCGGGTGTCAAGTCAACAAAATATCACCTTCAACGAGTGTTGGGAAATTGTAATCTCACTTTTGAAGAACTTTACACCACGTTAACTCAAATTGAGGCAATATTGAACTCTCGTCCACTGACGCCGTTATCTTCAGATCCTGCAGACTACACACCATTGACGCCAGGACATTTTCTGATTGGTCGTCCACTAACTTCGATGCCGCAGCCTGATTACCAACGTTTTTCCACAAACCAATTGACTCGTTTTCAACGTATTGAGCAACTCCGTCAACATTTCTGGTCCCGATGGAGTAAGGAGTTTGTTGCAGAATTACAACAAAGAACCAAATGGCGTTCTTGTAAGGAGGCTTTAAAGCTAGATTCCTTGGTTGTTGTAAAGGAAGATCATTTGCCGCCGCTCAAGTGGAGATTAGGAAGAATTGTAGCAGTTCATCCAGGAGTAGACGGAATTGTTCGTGTGGCAGACATTCGGACATCTAACGGCACGATTCGAAGAGCCTTTAATAGGATCTGCCCATTACCTATTGATGACATTCGGGTTGAAAGCACAGCATTCAACGCCCGGGGGCATGTTCGAGCGCCTACAGCGTTTAAATAGCAATTATGTGTCAAAACATTTAATTGTTAATTATATATATATTTTTTCACTCCGAATTAAGATTGAGTACAAATCAGTTATACAAATTCACGTTCCCGTTTTGTTTTATTTAAAAGTCCCAAATTTACGCCATTACAACGCCTATAAGAAGTTCAATCGTCAAAATATGTATATGTATATAAAAAGGACTATAAAAAATCAAATATTAATAGAATATTAAATAAATCACTTACCGTGCCCCAGCGACCCTCGGATGAAGTACAGCACCAGTATTACTGTTGTCGCGGACGTCATGGCGGCGGATTATAGCAACATACTGCAAAGTATGGCTTTAGGTATATACCTACTCTCTGGCCCTAAGTTATCTAACAGGAAAAAATACAGACACCGATAATTCATATTTTAAATTATAGATTAATTGTATATAAATTATTGATAATATTAGAATTTTCTCTAATTAATTTTATCAGGGTGGTTATGCAGTAGGTATGAATACGTTTGTTGACAAGGTCAAAGTAAATTATAGAAGGATGGATGGAGGTTATTGTATATTGGTGACACATTCTGAATGTATATCAAATAAAAGTAGATTTATCAATAGGAAACATGTGCTAAATACATATATTTTTCTTACAAACAGAAAATTATTACAATTAAATTGGATGTTGAGAATGACGTCACATTATTTTTCGATTTACCTACTCTCAACAAGCCCTTTCATTTGATACGCATATTGTAGAAATGCATTAAAAATAACTATTCCGCCATCTTGGATGGTCCGCCATATTGGATTTAGAATGACGTCACACAGCTTATGGTGTATTGTGCTCCAAATTAAACGTGTATACAAAATTTCAGCTCAATCGGTTGAAGATATCTGCTTCAAAATTGAGTAGCAAGATTCCACCCGAACAAACATACATACATACATTGCAAGTTAAATAATAGTAGTTTATGATACTGTTGCATAATAGGGGTTATTAACTACGAGTGTGAGTTTAAGTACCGAGCCGTAGGCGAGGTTGTTAATAGTATCACACGAGTTTTTAATACCTAATTATGTGCAGTATCATACAGTACTTTATCTAAACTCATATAAGTAATGTCATTTAAAAAAATTGAATTTCTACCAACTTTGCAAAAAAAAAAAAAATTGCTACTTTTGTTACATTTTTGGTCAAAATGATATATTTATGGCAAAAACAATCAAATAAACAGACACAATAATCATATACCTAATCAAATCCGTGTTGCCAACTCCCAAAAATTCTTACCTCTAAAGTTCAAGTCAAAAATTTGTCACATTGTCATCGTCAAATTGAATTGATACTGATTGATTATACTATTGATAGGTCCAGAGTGTACTTTAATAGAAAAAAAGTTATTTTATAGCATTATCTTGGGAACAACAACTGTACTATAATGAATCATTATACACGGGTGTGCCTATTAGGGTGTGGGTCATTAAAGTACTGATTTTGATTTAATAATAAGAACATTACGATATGAGAGTAGATAAAAGCTTTTAAAAAACAAAACCCCTTCTTAAGGGCAAACGTTCGGTTGGAGCTCGAAATTCAAATTTTATCATGTTTTTTGCAAATTGCAGCTCAGTTATAGGTCGTATGTTATCAACATGTTATTTGCGACAAGAATGGTAGTAAATTTACTGATTAATAACAAAAGAAATCATTAACATATTCAAGGTATACTACTCTTATATACGACTATTTCATGAAAATGTTGCTAATATACCTTGGAGGAATATGTTGATGATTTCTTTTGTTATTAATCAGTAAATATACTACCATTCTTGTCGCAAATAACATGTTGATAACTTAGGAACTTATAACTGAGCTGCAATTTGCAAAAAACGTGATAAAATTTTAATTTCGCGCTCCAACTGAACGATTCACCTTAAACTACTGTTATTGACGATTAGTTCACTATTAGTTTAAAATCGCAGTGAAATTGAGCTGCCGATATCAGAATAGTGCGGCGTCACTTATTTAATCAACTATCTAATGAAAATTTAATTTTCTTATTAAAAAATACTTTATTTTTTCAATAGGATGTATCGTCGGTCATCGATGAAGGAGATGCGTTGAAACATCAGTCGAAGAGGAGTATTGAAGAACCCGGACTCACTCCTGAGGAACTAAGAACCATCAGACAAGAATGAGACGGACGCCTATGACGGTGACAAGTGAACATAAATAATTCACTGTTTAATAAATTTAATAAAATCTAATTAAAGCGTTTTTAAACTACTGAATAATATATATAATATATTAATTTATCTATACTAATAATAAAGCTGAAGAGTTTGTTTGTTTGTTTATTTGTTCGCGCTAATCTCTGGATCAACCAGTGGGATTTATAGGATAAATACTTACCGTAACGTGTCTCACAATGTCGTAAAACACAACTGGCCATATTTTCCATCGAAATTATTTTTATTATAGTTTGAAAGATGTCATATATTTTCACTCGCGGGCATACGACATAAGACTGATTGATTTTGGACTACGCGGCGTGAAGTCGGCGTGAACGATTTTACTAGCGATGCTTTTTCTAGAAGTATACTTTTTTAATTCTATGTTGATTACACATAAAAAATTAAAAATTTAAAAATAAAAAACTTTTAACATAAAATAGAACCGCCTTCAAAGGCACTAAAAAGCACTGTGTGAACTGTGTTTCCCATGGACAATTATATGTTGCCTTATCTAGATCAGGTTGCATATTCACTTATTATCTTGGAAACGCAGGTGAAACCGCGGGGGACAACTAGTAGTGGTCCGATTTCAAACATTCCCATTGTAAAATGTTGGGTTGTTGCTCAGTTCAGGTGCTCAATTCCTGCTTCTATATAACGATGAACTAGCGACTCGTCCCGCCCCGCGGTTTCACCCGCGAGCCCCTATTTTACCCCCTTAGGGGTTGAATTTACAAAAATCCTTTCTCAATATGCCTACGTAATAATCCACGCTTTTCTTTGATTTGTTTAGATTCATATATTATATATAATAATATATGTATATTGTTTGTTTGAAACACTGACTATTATTTCTACCTAATACTTTAAAGCGCTTTTAAGCTATAAACGTGTGATTGACGTGTGAAAAAATGCTCAAATTTTGTTGAGTAAGTATACAGTTTTGTTTAGAATTTTTGCTCTTTCGAATGGTGTATATGAAAACATTCTAGCTTAAGAAAAATTACCTCTACTCTACTGATTTTTTGGGTCCAAATTTCGAATCAGCCCCATAATAAAAATGTATCTGAAAAACTATACAAAATAGCTCATTGAAATGGTGTAATTACCGCCGCCAATCTACTTCGAATAAGGTAAGGTTCTTCCAAAACAACGAATTAACATTATCTGGGGGCACGGTCGTGCCCCCGCCAAACGAGTCAAGCGAAGCGCAAGGGCACTACCTACCATTTCTCGAAGCGCTTCGCCGTTTTTTTGAACCCTCAGAACTTGGGTTTGGATTATACCAGATCAACAAAATTCTCGGGATCTGATGTCAATAGTGAACTTATTAAACATATAAAGTTTCAGTTGTATAGCTCTTATACTTTAGATTGTATTGATATCTAAAAAACCCCAATTTGGTCACTGACTGACCACTGAAACCGCCAAGCCGTGCTCTTTAAACCAAGGTGTAGGGTTAGTAAAGTCAGGGCTTAGCGGCTTGGCTTTTCCTATGATCTGATAACTTTTTTACAGCGAAAGTGTACAAGCTCCTAGCTTGTTTGGCAGCCAATTTTACATGAAATGTTTTGGTAGGATATGGCTTACTAGCTGACCCGGCAGACGTTGTCCTGCCCTGAGAACAAAAATAAAATTTTAAAATTTAAAATTACGCTACCTACCCCTACCCCTACCTACCTCTACCTATCCCTACCTACCTTACCTACCCCTACCTGCCCCTACCTACCCCTATGTCCTTCCCCTGGTTCTAAGCTGAAATTTGGTGGGGAGGTACCAATTTTCAGTCAAATCAGTTCAGCCGTTCTTGAGTTATAAATAGTGTAACTAACACGACTTTCTTTTATATATATAGATTAGTTGATCTCTAGACCGCGGGGCCCAGCCGCGGTTTTACCTGTCATAAGCTATCTATAGAAAATACAATATTTTGAATCGGATTGGTATTTCTTGAGATTGGCGTGTTCAGATATACAAACAAACTCTTCATCTTTATAACATGAGTATGATCATTAAAGCGATATGTTCTAACAGCTTAGAGCTTTTTAAAACAAATAAAACACATCTTTGATGCTCATGATTATATTTATTATGATTCAATATTTGTCATTTTACAGCATGTTATACCGGGTGTAAGGGACAGCCGACCGAAAACTCTGGGAAAAGGTTACACTGAATGCATATAATAACACTAAAGAAATCAATCATGTCAGAAGTCATCGGTAAGTACAGATATCGTAATTTTTGAGCGCGCAATGTAACACAACATATCGCTCCCTGCTATACCTATACCACCCGACTCATGCGAGAAATGACATCAAACAGCTGCTTGCGTCTTGCGTAGGTATACCTATTGATTTGAACTTTGATTTACACTGCAGTTTTATGTCTAAATTAGTAGTTATTGTTTATTTATTTTTAAATCACGTTTAGTTAGACTTGTATAATGATTTTATAGGATAATCAATCCTAAAGTTCTGAAAAAAAATCATGTATTGTATCCATGAAATCAGTTTTAGGTCGGCTGTCCCTTACACCCGGTATAGGTAGGTATGTGTATAATATGTTAAATTCAAAGGTTCTGTTTTATGTTATTGTGGATCCACTGTAAGTGTGGCGCCACCTTTTCATACACGGTGGGATCGCCCCGACAGGCGGCACCGTACGAGTAGATGCCGATCTGCAGGCCTCCAGCAGTGAGGGGGGCGCCCTCGTCGTCCTGAAACAC
Source organism: Tethea ocularis (assembly GCA_963555595.1). Taxonomy (NCBI): domain Eukaryota; kingdom Metazoa; phylum Arthropoda; class Insecta; order Lepidoptera; family Drepanidae; genus Tethea; species Tethea ocularis. The sequence goes on from OY741986.1 coordinate 5,480,330, forward strand.
AACACAATGTTACTGTTATCTGGTCTCCACATCACGAGTTCTACTTACATCAGAACATGGCCGCGTGTCAACTATTAGTGAACAGTTGCTCCTCTTTGTACATATACTATGTATGTATGTTTTACTTTTTTTATTTTTTCACAAAGTCAGCAAACAAGCATACGGCCGCCTTATGGTAAGCGGTTACCGTAGCCTATGGATGCTAATGACACCCGAGGCACAGACCATTTACTAATCCGTGTACCCTTCCCCCACCCCGATGAGCTCTGGCGACCGTACTCACGCGCAGGAACACTACTTAAACTTTACGTTTAGGGTTCCGTACCTCAAATTCAAGTCAAGGAATTCTAATTTGTAGTATACAAATGAGGCTTTGGTTTATTGATCACGGAATCAGTAAAAGCAAAATTCATTTTATTACAAGTTTTGAAAAAAAAAAAAAAAACAGATTATGTGATGTTTTAAAATGTTTGTCACTCGCGTAATAAAGACATATCATTCATCAAAATCGGTTCAGCCGTTTCGTAGTTACAAGGGAATCTTGAGACACACACACATACTTACGTACACCCTCCGTTTTTGGCTTCGCCGCAGTCGGGTTAGAAGCGAACACAAGTTATTGTCACTTACCCAACAAGCTCCTGTAGCGTCATTGTTAACGCAGACCTGTTTGTCAGTTAACTGTCTCCCGGAGGAGTTGTAGTAATTGTTGCAGTCATCTTGTGGCGACACTGTCACCGACGCCTGCTGCAACTCAAGCGGCTCACCCCCGTCAACCTGTATATAAAATAACATAAGATGATATTATGTGTCGCGTTGACTCTGTGATACGCGGAATAGGAACACATTACATACGCGAGTGTATCCCCATCCAGTGACATTTGCGGCGAGTCCTGCAGGTATATTGACACTCGCATCGGCCAGCTTGATCAACGAGACTGAAGGGCCGAAGGTGACAGGCTCCGACAGCTTGAGGAGCGCCACGTTATATAACCGTGATTCAGTTGAGTATGATTCGTGTGTGATGAACTTTTCAACTTGGGGCTCTATACCTCCCTCGTCGTAGCGAGTCGACCCCAGCCGGACGATGATATTCCGAGTTAGATAACTTTAACCAAACGAACACAATTATGAGTACTTTTTAATCTGATAGCTTAAACTTAATACACGATAGCGCTCTCGTGATGTTGACTACCTTTGACGTAACATGGAGGTAAATAAAAACGGTATTGATAATCTGTGCGTAAATTGACCTCTCTGTTATACCGAGTAATTCTAAAAAAAAATATCCTGGGACATTTTTCACACACAGTTACCAGATAACAAACTAAGCAGAACACCAGCTTATTGATTTACTACATACCGGGTGTAAGGGACGGCGTACCGAAAACTGATACCATGGATTCAACTCATGATTCTGGAGCTCCCGGACTTTGAATTTTTCGTCGATCATCGATTTTCATGAATTATACGATTTTTTTTCAGAACTTTAGGATTGATTATACTATAAAATCATTATACAAGTCTAACTAAACCTGATTTAAATTTAAAATAAATAAACAGTAACTACTAATTTAGACATAAAACTGCAATGTACCTACATCAAATTCAAATCAATACGCGAAACTGCACGCGTTGTGTGTGATAGCGTTGTAACACTTGTAACGTACATTGCGCGCTCAATCTCTGTATCTGTAACCCATGACTTCTGAGTTTCATAATATTGTTATAGGCATTTAGTGTAATCTCGTCCCAAAGTTTTCGTTATGCTGTCCCTTATTATTATTATTTGGGTTTTGTGGCTGTTTCAAGTCTTTACAGAGCTTGTATCACTGCGACCTGTCTACATCTATTGTGATCGCCACATAAGCTAAATTTCACCGCCAAGACCTACACCTATAATAAACTGTACTATATTCTTAGCGGTGATAAATTTTACTTCATCTGGGTGCAACTGGTGCTTCCCCAGGAGAGTATTACGTTTAGGCATAAGTATGCTGTCCCTTACACCCGGTATAATTTTATTGTATAATATACATAATACATACTCATACATACATATAAATAATTACACCCAGACACTTCTCAGTTCAAGTGTATGTAGAACCGGTGGTAGAGTCTAACTAATGATTGTAACTATCTACGTTTATAAGTTCCTTATCAGGGCCTAAACTGAATCAATGAGTTTTTGATTTGATTTGACTCAGGACAAACAAACATATTCATACATGCATACAAATGTTTGTCTTGGATGGGAATCGAACCCATCACTTGTCTTAACCAACAGCGCCAACTGGCCTGTCAACTATATTCTGAGGTTAGGTACACCCAAGAACTAATTCACCCGAACAAGATTCTATAGTGAAAATAAAGTACACTTGAAAAAAAGATGGTTTTATTTATTTAAAATTGAATTAACCCAAGTATAAGAGATAATATAATGTCAGATGAGGAGCTGACATACTTACAAGTTGATACAGTAGGCAGAGGTCAACACGAACTGCTCGTGGATGATGGAGCCTCCGCACCAGGGGTGTGTCTGGTTAGAGTAAGTGTCTACGTGCAAAATGGCCGCCACGAACGGTGCGAGTTGTATGTCCACTGCGTGACCGCCTGTGACCCCCACTACTGGGGAGTGGGACTGCCGGAGAGCTGCGAAGATACAATACATACGTACAATAATATCATATTATTATATTATATCAATCAACCGGCGACGCCTACAGTACAGGTACGCTTACCTACTACAAAATTTCATCTAAGTCATTAGAGCCGTTTCAGAGACGAAATATGTACATATACCTACAAGAATTGTTCGTTTAACGTTTTTCGCGGAACCCTAAGTATTTTCTAATACAAAGGTAACCTAAAGTTACTCCTTATGACATAAGCTATCTGCCAGTAAAAGACTTATCAAAATCGATCCAGCCCTTTAAGAGATTAGGCGGAATAAACAGTAAGGCAGACAATAATAAAAAAAAAAGTTTTTTGGTTTATGTACCTATACTTTTATATGCATATAGTAATAAAAAAACGTAATTAAAAAACCCGACTGCGGTACGAAAAAAGTTCAAAATAACTAGTCGAGATATTTATAAAAACTTTGGGTGCACTCGGGACCCATTACCAAATAACATTGGATCTGAGTGGAAGAAGGTGACAGTGAAAATGAAATGGGTCGCCGCCGCCTGCCTGCTACACAAAGTTGTTATAAATGCCTCGATAAGTTTCAAATTATTTACTTGATTCTTGCTTTCCAGTGTACCTATATTCATTTAGAACTTTTGGCTTCAAATTCTAAAAACCTTTATAATTTATAAAAGTTTCCTGTAAGTAGGTAGGTACATTTCTATTACTCTCTCCAAAAGTTTCAAATATATTTATTTATTTGATATTACACAGCATTTACAATATTTTTTATTACAATGAGTTATTTACTTGCACATTTGACAATAAGGAATATATATTTTGTTACTTAAATTTAATAAATAAGAATTTGTAATAAAATAAATAATTTAAAAAAATAGTTCAAGACATAGGCAAGCGTTTGATGTTGGCCTCTGGGGATCTGAGAGCCAGGGACTTTTTGCCCAGAGGCTAAGTCTGATCATTCAGCGAGGCAACGCCGCAAGTGTCATGGGTACCATGCCAAATTTTGAAGTAAATTATTTTTGTAATTAGTAGTTATTTAGTTTAGTTTTTATTTGTTTAGTTTAGGTCTTAACTAGAAGTTTATTCTGTAAAAAGAAAATTGTACAAATCACTTACCGTGCCCCAGCGACCCTCGGATGAAGTACAGCACCAGTATTACTGTTGTCGCGGACGTCATGGCGGCGGATTATAGCAACATACTGCAAAGTATGGCTTTATATACCTACTCTCTGGCCCTAAAATCTAACAGGAAAAAAATTGGCCAAGTGTCAGTCGGACTCGCACACGAAGGGTTCCGTACCATACCTACATTATTCTCATTATTTTTTTAAATACACATTCTGTGATAATTTCAACTGACGGGCCAGTTGGTTAAGACACCACCTATCAGTGGCGAAGGGTCCATACAAGCCAATTCCCATCGGCTTACCTTTTAGGAATTCCAGTCCCACATTTTCATCATTTCAAAGCAACTTTTATCATGCTTAAAATACACTGTAATTATAAAATTACAGGTGTTTTTTGAACGGCTTACCCTCGCCACTGCCACCTATAGCACCGCAGGTCGTGGGTTCGATTCCCATCCTGATCAAACACTTGTGTGCATGAACATGTCTGTTTGTCCTGAGTCTGGGTGTAATTATCTATACATATATACGGATATATACTCGTACGTATTAATATTTTTTAATCTCTCGCGAACACAATTCATGTTTATAGTAATATATCGTGTCTATTCGCGCATAGAATATTATCAAAATATAATTTTGACTAACCTCGACGTTGTAAAGAACTGTCAGGTCAATAAATCAGCGATCGCCGATCACTTATTAGAATCTGGACCAAACCACTGGATGGAGCTGCATGACCCAAAAATCCTTTCCACCGATCGTCATTTCTATCCTAGAATTATTCGAAAAGCGATTGAGATTGAAAAATATCCTAATTTCAACCGGGAAGATGGTTTTGAGTTATCTGCTGCGTGCAATCCAGTGATAAGTAAGTGTTGTGTAATTAAATTTATAATGTGCAAGGTAAATAGTATACCGGGTATAAGGGACAGCCTTATACCCGGTATACCCGGGGAATGCATAAAATAACACAATAAATATATAGAAATCAATTTTATCAGAAGTCATCGGTTACAGATATCGTAATTTTTGATCGCGCAATGTAGGTACGTTATAGCGCTATCACTATACCTACCCGACTCGCGCGAGAAATGACCTCACTCGTGCACTCAAACAGCTGCTTGCGTCTTGCGTAGAGGTATTGATTTGAATTTAGATTTACATTGCAGTTTTATGTCTGAATTAGTAGTTACTGTTTATTTATTTTTAAATCAGGTTTAGTTAGACTTGTATAATGATTTTATAGTATAATCAATCCTAAAGTTCTGGAAAAATATCATATAATTCATGAAAAGATCGACGAAAAATTCAAAGTCTGGGGGCTTCAGAATCATGTATTGAATCCATAGAATCAGTTTACGGAAGGCTGTCCCTTACACCCGGTATACAACAAGATAAAAATAATTACATTTATAATACGTGAGGTGAAAACTATGTGTGTGAGTATAAATGTGATGTATCTATCTCAAGTAGATTTTCTCTCTCGTTATAGGAGAGGGTTAAAAGCCGTTTAAATATTTTTGGCTTGGATTCATGGAGGGTAAGGAAATAGACATATAATTATTTAATTATTTTGACCCTTCGTTTGGGTACGGAACCCTAAAAATATTATCATTGCTACCATTAGATTTATGCTATAAAAATGAGGATAATATTTGAATTTTTTCTCATTAATTTTATCACGGTAATGTTATGTTAATATATTCTCTTGTCAGTTTGTTTGTTGGCGAGGACTAAGTAGATTTGTTTGAGTTGAGGCGAGTCTTTTCATGTATTGCAAATTTTTATAAAAGGATTAAGGCGACGTTATCCGAGAAATGATGATTCTAGATTAATATTTTCTCGGCATTCTTAATTGCAAGAGATTTGTAAAATAGAAATAAAAAAATATGGTTAAACTAGAGAAAATCTGACGATGAGTATTTTTTTTTTAATTAGGATTTTTCATTTGTAACGTCAGTAAACAATCGTAATTATTTTTCTTCTTAATACTAAGAATGCATTCTTCTCTTATTTGGAACATCCATTAACATACATTCTGAAATCCATTAGAAAGGGAATAGTTTTCTTACTTTAAAAAAAAGACTTTGAATTGAATTGAAAAAGGCTTATTTGTTTTTATATAACATAAAACTGTATTTTTTACTAAAAATTGCGGCTCTCCTGTCTCGCTTGTCCCCGTCAGTTTAGTAAGGGACGGAGACATTCGCGGAGAGTCGTTGTTTGAGTTCATATTATTTGTGGTCGCAATGAGTGGCCTGAAGCTGCAGCCATAAATAATTCTCGTGCGAAGACGGGTGTAAAGCCTATACCTACATACAATTAGGTAGCCTAAATAATAAGTTGTTATCACCAAGCTTATCGTCGTATTACGATCCAATGTTAGTTATTATAATGAAACATGTCAATTAACAAAAAAATATTGTTTTAATAATCTCATTAGGGTCACTATCTCGGCTATTATAAAGCGTTATCTATCAAACACACAAGCTCGATTATCTGATGGACAAAGCCGCGAGGCGAGCGCTAGTGAGCTTAAGGGCGATGGGGTGCATTTTGATTTTTAACGGATATTTTTTTGCGTTTTGTTAAACTTTCTCACATCAATGTAAAGTACCATCTATTGAAAGGAATATTGTGATTAGCGCCTGAGACGTACTACCTACCTATGTCTATTGACAATTTGTATATAATAACTAGCTTTCGCCCAGCGGTTTCACCCGCATTAGAGTTCATGAACACTCCGTACTCAATTTAACCAACCAAATAATATGTAGGTCAATTTGTCTGTTAGTATTCTCATAGCTTGAGAACCACAGTACAGATTATGAAGCGCTTTTCAAAGATAGGTATCCTCTTAGGTTTAGGTTCTTAGATGAAGGTTTTAGGCTATTTAATATCCAGGGACAGATATAGTTCTGTTACGATTGAATGCTACATAAATATATTATGCATGTGGAGTTCAGTTTTCACGTCTAAATAGGTACTTGTCAATAATTACAATCCGTTATTAGTCATACATAAGTTTTTGTTAGGTACGTTAAAAAAAAACAGTCAAAAGTTCAGAGCCATACAGCCTTCTTATTATTTATTTATTTTTGTAGGTATATTGAATTTTTATGTTTGATATTTTTTTTTATAAGTTTAGAATGGCATGCAATGCAGGAGATAAAAGTTTTTCTTTCTTCTTTCTTTCTAAACGTTCAAACAGTGTGTAATGAAAATTGGCAGAGAGGTAGACCCGTGAGATAAGAAGGTAGGTATTTTTATCCCAGAACTTGTGAGAAACTAAGGACAGCTTCTTAAATGATTGTCTCAATGATACAATACAGATTGATGCAAAATTGTCAAGAACTGCCAACATAAACCTATCTATAATTTATCTATACTAATAATAATCTATATATCTATCTATCTAAACTATAATGAAACTGAAGAGTTTTTGTTTGTTTGTATGAACGCGCTAATCTCTGGATCTACCATTCGGATTTGGAAAAATCTTTTTGCAATTGAAAACCTGAAAAAAAATATGTGAAGAATGTCCCAGGATATTTATTTATTTTTGTATAGTTACTTCGGGCGCCGCGTCGCATCGCCCGAAGTAACCCGAGCAATACCGAAAAGAACCGAACTATGCACGACTTCACCGACATGAAGTCCTATACGTAATTTGTTTGATGATAATTGCTTTAACGTTGAATATTTTTAAGTTGAATTGTTGTAGATATTATATACGGGTTTCATAGAAACAAATTCTACTTAAGAAGGTCCTAATTATTTCAAAATTGGTTTTGAGTTTATTTTTACTAAATTTGCTTTTTTTTTTTCTTGGATGAAAACTTAATCTATCTATGCTAAGCTGAAGAGTTTGTTTGAACGCGCTAATCTCCGAGTTATTGGTCCGATTCGAAAAATTGTTTCACTAATGGGAAGCTACATTATCCCCGAAGGTTATAAGCTACTTATAAACCCGCGAACGAAACCGCGGGGAACAGCTAGTTATTTTATAAACTAAATGCTAAGTATTATAATTTTAGATCACTTGTTTGAGATATTGAAGAAAATTTAAAGCTTTGTTACTTTATTTTGGCATGAAAGTTGAACAATACTGTGAGTGGAAGGGTTCTTAGTTTGCTATAAACAATGCTTGCTATATGATAGCTTATTTTATTTTATTTTATTTATTGTTTCAGAAAAACCAAACAGCTTGTAGTAGTAGTACAGACCAAGATATTACATTAAATATAAAGCCAATACAGGTTTTCACAATTAAAAACTAAAATTACATCCTAGCGGTGATTATTACAATAAAATTATTAATGAAAGTTTTGATTGAATTATACATAAAAAAAAAAGTAGTTTATTAGTAGGTATTACATAATTTTATTATTATTATTTGTAAAAATGGAATGTTGTACTTATAGTTTATAACGCGTGTGTGTGTGAGAGTGAGAGAGAGTATGATTGGGAAGTCCGTCTGCATATTGTTGGTATGTGGGAGTGTGTAAGAAAAAAAAAAGAAAAAATAAATAAATAAATTATTTGTGTATTTTACAATATGAGTATATTTATTCCTTATTTAAGTTGAGTGAGTACTTGAATGATTCCATTCCTGAATGCCATTTTTGAGTGTAGAAATATATCGACAACACTGAAATAGTTATTGTAACTTTTAGCTAGTCTTGTGAATAGTGCGTTTTGACCATAGTTAGTGCGATGAGAGGGCACATGAAACAGTGCCGTGTGCCTGGAGCGACGAAGAGGTGTGTTAAAGTTAATTGATTCAAGCATAACAGGACTATTCATGTGACCCCTCACTATATCATAAAGCAACAGCATGTCCAACAGCATTCGCCTTTTATCCAATGTGAGTAGTTTGTGCTGTTTACAACTATCCTCATAGGAGTTACAGTGATCCTTCAATTTAAAGCTGAGAAATCGCAAGAATTTGCTTTGTATTTTTTCAATACGTTCTTTGTGAGTAATGTAATTTGGGTACCAAATGCTACTGGCATACTCCAATGTGCTGCGCACATAGGCGTAATATATCGATTTGATGCACTGAGGGTTTTTGAAAGGTTTACAGATACGTTGAACGAAGCCAAGATTACGATATGCCCTGCCAGTAATATTGTCCATTGTATCATTGAAATCGAGTTTACTATCCAGAGTAACGCCAAGATCGCGAATCGTTGTAACCCTTTCGATGATTGTATTATTCATAGTATAATTGTATTTAAGCGTATTATTTTTTTTTTTGCGAGTAAATGTAATTATTTGACATTTTTTGGCATTTACTGTAATATTATTAAGTTTGTAGTAGGTGGATAAGGATGTAAGATCACTTTGAAGTTTTTGGCAATCTGAGATATTGTCGACCCTAATGTAGACCTTCTTGTCATCAGCATACAGAAGGTGTTGCGAATAAGAGAAGCAGTTATGTATGTCGTATAGAAAAGCGTTGTAAAATAGGGGCCCAAGTAAGGAGCCCTGGGGTACACCTGATGTTATTTCTACGAAGTTCGACCTATAACCGCCAACCACTACAGCTTGAGATCGCCTAGAGAGGTAGGATTTTATCCACCTCAAAAGGTCGCCACATATGCCTAATTTTTCCAATTTATGCAAGAGGATAACGTGATCCACACGATCAAACGCCTTTTCAAAGTCCGTGTAGATCACGTCCACCTGCTTGTTATTTTCGAGACTGTCTAAGACGAATGAGGTAAATATAGCTAGATTAGAGACAGTAGATTTCCGTTTAAGAAACCCGTGTTGGTGTTCTGGGATTCCGCGTGTTATTACAGGTGCTATTTTGTCATATATTATTTTTTCAGCAACTTTACTAAAACAGTTTAGTATGGAAATCGGCCTGTAGTTTTCGATTTTAGTTTTAGAGCCCTTTTTATGGATTGGTAAAATGTGAGCTTGTTTCCAAATAGACGGTACTACGCCCTCTGCCAAGGATCTATTTAAGAGGGTTGTGAGAGGCCCTGCTAGTTGCTCAGCGCATTGAGATATGAAAAAAGGATGAACCAGGTCACTACCAGCACCCTTCGAGGTATCTAGTCTTTTTAGCTTGCTTAATACAAGTTCTTTGCTAATGTTAAGGGTATTTATTAGCGATGACTCGCCAAATGAAGGCAAGGTTGAGTCTAAGCTCTTAGGGTCAGTACATTGTAAGTGGTGTGGAATGAATACGCTTTGAAAAAACTCATTAAAACCATTCGCAATGCTTACGCCATCACTATGTGTGTTAGCATTGAGAGTGAGTTTTTTGGGATATGCTGAGTGGCCACCTCGCTTAGCCTTTATATATGTCCATAGTAGTTTCGGTTGGGTGGTAATTGAGTTTTCTGATAAACGGGTGTATTTTTTGTAGCATTCCTTTTCAATGCGGTGAAATCTAGTCCTGAGAAGGGAGAATTCGTCATAGTCGCGTGGATTTTTGAACTTTTTCCATCGGGTATGTGCCTTTGTTTTCTCTTTCAATATATGTATTAGAGCCCTGTTATACCAAATAGGATACGTATTATTTGTTTTTTTAGCCATTGGAATAAATTTAGACATACAGTAATAAATATTATGGTAGAATACCTGTGTTGCTTCATCCACGGTGGCTGAGCTTAAGAGAGAGGACCAGTCTGTATCAGCTAAATAATTGCATATATTCACATAGTCACCCCTACGAAAACTAAACTTGTTAGAGTTGGATTCACTTAGAGGAGCAATAGTTATGTCCGTAGCATTTATATTCAATGTAGGATGAAAATTATCTTCGGGGACAAAGGGCGAACCGTTTCTGCTTATTTCTACTGGAAAGTTTGAGAAAACCAAGTCAAGAACGTTGCCGCATGAATTTGAATGATAGTTATATTGAGTAAAACCAAGTATATTTGTTTCATCTATTAATTTTTGTGATGTGCGCTGAATTTCGGCTGACCCGCGTTTCAAAATTTGGGCCTCGTTAGCAGACCAATGTATTTGTGGGAGATTGAAGTCGCCCAGTAATATAGTATTAGGTTGATGTTGTGTAGAAACATGTGATAAACTATTAAGTATCATATCTATATCGTGTATTTGTTTAGGGATCCCTCCCGGTACGTAGGCCACACCAATACATAAGTCGAAAGATGTACTAGTGTGTGCGCGGCATGCAACGCTAGAAGGTATAGTCACCCAAAGACACTCGGTGGGTGACGTGGTGTAATCGGTGCAGAGCTCAGCTGCAAGGTTGCGCTTAGCACACACCATGACGCCTCCACCCGTGGATTTACCAGTGGCCGCGAGATCACGATCAAGTCGAAAGACATCGTATCGGCTATCACATAATTCTGAGTCCAAGAAACTAGCGCATAACCATGTTTCTGTTATTATTATTAAATCATAATTATTTGACGAAACCTGCCTATAGAAATCCGTGCACTTAGTTCTTAGGCCACGCACATTTTGATAATATATCTGTAATTTAGAAGTTATTGTTGGTACTGCAGTATGCCATTGTTAGATTAATATAATTTATATCGCTATAATAATAAGGACCAATGTGAAATGGCCCAAGTGTTAGTTCGGAATGTGTTTTAAAGTGCAGTTTCGATCGTAGTTTTTTTTCTGTGCTACGCAAGTGACAGCAAATACACTGCTCACCGCGAATGAGATTAAGAGTTTTATATGATGCGTAAGTATGACTCAGTTCTATAATCTTACAAGCATGTAGTAGGTTGAAATTGGTACTAATGCTATAGGAGATTACAACAGTTAAATTAAATTGACAGCTAAAAGTTACAATCACGTGTACATTTAGGTTGTTTACACTTATTATCGAAATAATATGTTTGTAAATACGTTTTCTGTGTGCATAGATATTACGATTACATGTTGTTATTATTAGGTAATACGGATTAGATGCAGAAGGCAACAGGATGGAAAAAATAAAATACTCACATAGTATGGGGAGAAAAGAAATAGAATTGTATTTGTTGTGTTCTTGACAAATGTGTAGTAATAAATAATTTCTAAGCGTGTAATTGACAAAATTACATTTTATTTGTAGTATTATGGTTAGTGACGGTGAAAACATTAGAACAGAGAACATTATGCAACTTTTTTGAGGTCTTCTTCGTTTCTTATTAAAAGGGCAGGCGAAGTATCGTTTTTTCTTATGTATATTTGACAGTTTTTTATCCATACATATTGGAAAAGCTTGCACTTCGCAGCAGCTTTTGTTTTATTTAAGAGTGACTTATTATCGCTTGTTAAATGTTCGTTCACATAGATACGGCGACACTCTCCAGGAAGCTCCATGTCCTTGGTGGTAATTCCATGACATTTTCTCAGACCAGAAATTATGCTATCTTTGAGGGTTTTGGTATGAAATTTAACAACAATAACCTTAGGACGCCCTTGTGAAGCCTGCCGGGGCTGCACTCGAGAGATATGGATCAGTTCCTTGCATGTAATTGAGACTCCAGCATGCTTTGCAATTTTTATAATCATGTCGCTTAAACTTTCATTTTTCTTCTCCGGCAAGCCAATTATTTCTAGGTTATGTAGGCGTTCACGCTGTTGAAATGAGTTAAGATCATAGCGTAGCTGTTTTATTTCTTGGTTAATACAGGCCGCTGAAGGAACAGACTTCTGTAAATTATCAGTAGCACATTCCAAGTCGCTAACCTTATTCTTGAGTTCCAAGTGTGACGACGATTGAAAATCAATGTTTTTTATAATATCTTCAATATCGGCTTTTTGTGAAGCTTGTTGAGTTTTCAGATGCGATAGGGAGGTCTCAAATTTGTTGTAATCCAAACGTAGGTTGGTTAATTCCGTCTGCATATCGGTGGTACGCGTTGATAGACAGTTGAGTTCAGTTTTGATGACGGAGTTTATGTTGTTGTTGATTTCCAACATGCCGGCATCCAACTCGGATTTCCAACCGCACATTTTCGAGATCAGATCTTCAATTTGGTGGGATAAGTGGTCTTCGGGGGCTTTGCGCTTAGGTCTTATGGTTACACAGCTAGTTGAGGTATTTAGATTTCCACTGGAAGTGTTCGGGGCTGCACTAGGGATAGCATTTATTTCCGGGTTGGAGGTTGACTTATTGGGTGAATGAAACATTTTCACTTAGGTAGTTTTAACACCAACACTGTGAGGATACTATTTATGTAATTAGAATAGCGCGCGATGCCTTTTGTTAGCTACTGGTTTGTAGCGGTGAGCGTAAACAGTATACTGTGTCAGTTAGAATTAAACTGGTCGGTTCGCCCGGCCCGCTGTTATGCAGATAGGTACTCACTACTTTCGTTCGATGCTCACGGTTGTTGCATACACACTCACTCAATACTTAATTAATTGTGCGAATTAGTGAATAACAAGAATGCAAAAGAACTGTTATTTATGTATATTAATTAATTAATTTAAATTACGATTTTGAAATGCGACCGCTCAAGATGGGGTTGCCAGTCTTATCTTAAATTCATAAAATATGGTACTTATATGAATAGAGTAGCTTTATACAGTCTGATAAACTTTTTAAAAAAATCATATAAATATCTATGACTAAAATTTAGAATAATTTTGATTTCTATGTTGTTAAATTTGTGTTAATTAGTCTATATTCAAAATTTTGGATCTTTTTCTCAAGTAATTGCAAAAATATTAAAGGGCAAAAATGAAATATTTCACCCTCTATAACATTTTATTGCTAAATAGTATTACAAAATGCTTTAGGATTCTTATAGTGCTTGCTATAGGTAGCTTATTTCCAAAAAATCATGCTTCTTAGTTAAATAGTTCTTGCGTTATACAGGTTGATAAAAAAAATTTAAAAAGGTCATAAAATTGTCTACGATCATTTTTTTTTTAAATTTATGATTTGCATGTTGTTACATTTATGTTACATGGTCTACATTTAAAATTTTGGAACCCTAGCTAAAGAGCGTACATTCTAAATATGACAAGTCAATATGCTACGCGATCTCTAGAACGACGAAATGCAAACGCACACTCCAATGTCACTCTGTGTGCGTGAAATGCTACTCTATGTGCGTAAGGTCGTGAGCTCGTGAGCGCTGGACTATAATATGCATGAAAATGTTGATACTTTTTAGATTAACTTTGAAAATATAGTCACCATAATAATATTATATAATTTCTATCCTGTTCAAAATAGTACGAAAATGAAACAAAGGCGACCATTTAGCGATTTTTCAGGCATTGATCTACTTTCAATACGATTAACCCGAAACACGTCCTAGGGAATAACATAGGCTATGTTATGTCTCAAAAAATAATCTTGAAGGGGTGAAATAGGGGTAGAATGTTTGTATGGGCAATCCATAATTCTTCAATCTATGGATCTGAAAATTCATATTTAGGCTTTTGGTATGAAATAAAGAAAATACGTGTTTCAAATATAGTACTAGACTATATTACTTCCAACATAGACTACAGGTAAGTACGCTGAGATACTTCCATACACAAATAAGGTGTGCACTATTTATTATTATTGAATCTACATAGTATTTTGACGATGGACGTGAGAAGATTTTATATTAAATTAGCTGACCCGGCAGACGTTGTCCTGCCCTGAGAACACCTGGGACCTAACTAGGTATAGTTATACCTACCTACCTCTACCTTCCCCCACCTACCTCTATCTACCCCTACCTACCTCTATCTACCCTACCTACCCCTATCTACCCTACTTACCCCTACCTACCTACAACTACCTATTTACTCAACTATTTTCCACGTAACTTTTTTTTCTATACTAATTTTGCAGAGAGTCTCACACAAATTTCCATCCCCTATTTTAGGGGCTGGGGGCAGATTTCCAAAAATAAATGATGCACGATTTTTTTGATGGTCACAAATAGTCCGCATACCAATTTTTAGCTTTCTACCTAAACTGCGGAATGCTCCATACAATCTTCCACCCCCCATTTTAGGGAAGTGAGGGGTTAGGAAGAGACAAAAAGTAGCCTATGTCACTCTCCATCCCTTCAACTATCTCCACATAAAAAATCACATCAATTCGTTGCTCCGTTTTGCCGTGAAAGACGGACAAACAGGCACACAGACATACAGAATTGAACAGAAGCGAATTCTTAACCTCCTTTTTTTTAAGTCGGTTAGTAAAATTGTGAATCGTCTCTCGATCTCGGAGTCAAAAAAAGTAAATGCTCATCAATGAGATCAACGTACATTTACTTTTTGATGGACATATCCATCAACATCATTATTTAATAAACTATTTAAAACCCACAAAAACAGCTTCTTGTTAACCAGGGCACATGACGTTCGACCAATTAGCACGCAGTGTTCGTTCCGTCGCACTCAAGTATTTTGCTAGTTCATAATTTAACGGTTTGCAATGGATAGATTATGAACTATCAAAAATCAATACGTTATATTGTAAGCAGTATGGCACAGTTAACAATGTATCGACAGTTTACAATCTTGTGAGATAGATTATAAACTAACGGTGTTCACAACTATACGGTGACATATAGATATTTACACCCCACCATATATTTGCAATCCCTATTTATATCTAAAACCTTCCCCTTCTTGGTCACATCAACTCCAAAGTTTTATTGCAATCGGATGAATGGGATATTATATTATGTTCCTTACACATATTATGTGACAAACACACAAACATTGATTTACATACATAAAATAAATCAAGTTGTTTAGCGCGTGCCATTTTTTGAGCATTATTAAAAAATCCTTGTAGTTTGAGTTTATTACTAATTACTGAAAAAAAATTACATTTACATCTTCTAATATCAATATCAATCAACATCACATCAAAAAAAAAAACAGTACTCAATATTAGATATGATTTGAAAAATAAATATTCATCTACTAATTAATATGTTAACACCGGAGTATCAAGAGAGTCGCCCTGCCTACAGCGTTAGTGATAGTCCGCCCATACATACAAATCGCGACCACACTAGCTTAGGTCGGCGGTCGGCGGGAAAAAGCGATACGTGCTCTCGTTGGGAGGGCCCAGCGTGTACTGATCGGTCGACTTTTGTGCGCCCGAATATATAGTGTTTTTAAAAAAATCGTCAAAAATAACTAAATCACTTTTACAGACTAAAAAAAAACTACATATTTACTAAGACTTGTTCTTTGATAAAATAAGATACATTATGTTTAAATGACTTCAATTCCATGTAAAAAATAATATTGAAGTGGACCGATTTACAAATTTTGTAGGATTATTTTAAAATAACCAAACGCAACCTTTTAAAAAAGAAAGCCTATGATGCACTTTAAGACTATATATTCTATCAGTAAAATGCATAAAATAAAATATATAGGCTCATTATAATAGTTCCACTGGATGCGAAAGATAACTCTATCGCAAATTTTCGGAAAACCTTATGAAGAGATTGAATGATTTTGCAAAAACTATACATTATAAATATTTTTGCTTTAAATCATGCACTAGATTAAGACTTAATTTTTCCAAAACAGCAAATTATTTCAGTTGATCTCTTCATAACACCAAGATATTTGCTTAGAAAAATGTCTAAAACACGAACTTTTGGGATATACCCTCTTAAGTTATTGCAAAAATACTAAAAGTCAAAAATAAAATTTTCCACCCTCTATAACATTTCATTGCTAAATAGTATTGCAAAATGCTTTAGTATTCTTATAGTGCTTGCTAAGAGTAGCTTATTTCCAAAAAATCATGCTGCTCAGTTGTACAGTACTTCCGTTATACAGGTTGATAGAAAATAATTTAAGGTGTCATAAAATTGACATCTATGAAAAATTTGAGAAATACTGGTTTGAATATTGTTTCAATTGTATTAAATAGTTTATATTCCAAATGTAAGGTCCCTAGCTTGAGCCATTACAAAAATATTAAAGTGCAAAAATTGGATATTTCACCCTTTATAACTTTATGCCGCATGAAAAGTTTGAGAAACTTGACAGTACATTTCAAAACAAATACTGTAAAAAGCTTATATTCCAAAAATCAAGCTTCTGCTATGAATATTAACTGAGAAAAACGGGATGTTAAAAGTAAATTTTCAACATTTTTACTTTGTCTATGGGCAAAACTTTGACAAACATCAAATTGAAATTTGTAGTATTTGTATAGCATAACGCGTATACGAAATTTCATTTACCTATCTTCAGCCGTTGCAGAGATATAAGAGTTTGAAAAATGCATAATTTCCATCGGTAATATCTTCCTCGAAGAAAAAAAGTTTGAGAAACGCCGAAAATATATTTTAGCAGTATTATTAAACTACCTACAATATAAATTTTGAGTTTGTAACATTCAAACTCACAAAGTTATCAAGGTTTAACGGAAACAAAGCAAATCCCTTATTTTTTTAAATTTTCCTCCCATAGACAAAAGTTTGAGAAACGCTCGCACCCATATCTAATATTTTTTACTGAAAAAGCTACATTAAAAATTTCAGACTCCTAGACCTTATGGTTCCAGAGATATTAAGATTCTTAAAATCGCACAAAGGGCCCGTTTCCACCACTGCGGAAAGGAATTTCGAAAAATCGCTTCTTAAATGGGGTCTACGTGACAAAATCTATGCACATGCCAAATTTCACATTAATCGGTTCAGCGGTGTGGGCAGGGGGATGTTTACCCAAAAAACCGCTACTCTTTTATATAATAGATTAATTAAATTAATATCTATATTTTGTTCTTTATCAATAAATAACAGACATTTGTATCAAAGGAACCAGTGAATATTTTTATTATGTAGGCTAACTAGTAAATCTAAGTAAATTTGTATAAGTTGTAAATAAGTAAATTTAAAGTTAGGTTTAAAAGAAACAAAACACAGTTTCCCTACCGCTTAGTCACTAAAGTAGGCGTTTGCATATAGCCTTATCTGTTTTCTTATTACTACCTATAAATAAATGTACCATATATCAACAATAATAAGTATTTGACCCAACACGGTGCAGGGGCCGGCGCGATCGACGCGTCGACGCGGTGAACCCCGTAGGCACGCGACGTCACTACTCTACGCCAGGTGCGGGTTTGATACCGGTTATATGTTTATATTTTACTATATTTTTATGTAGCTTTAAGTTGTTTTATTAGGTTTAGTAGTTTTAATTTTCGAGTTTAAATTTTTACTGTTTTAAAAATTTTTTAAAAGATATCAATGATTTATTAATAAGCTTAAGATTTTAATTTTAATTTATGAGTTTATATTTTATTATATACTAGCTGTCCCCCGCGGTTCCACCCGCGTTTCCAAATAAAAAGTAGCCTATGCAACCTGATCTAGATAAGGCAACATAATAAATGTCCATGGGAAAAACAGTTTTCACTTAAATATATTCCAACATGCTTAAAAGTTTGTCCTTGTGCTTTATTTATATTGACTTCTGACGATAGGTAGGTAATTTCACAGGAAATTGTACCTATTCGTTTAAATCTATATGGTAAATCTGTGGGTATCATCGGAATGCGAGGTATCAGTACTGTTTGCCCAACTGCTGGCTCAGTCAAAACCAATCGCTACTATGACGGAAATTTTACTTGAAGTCTGGTACCATTACATAAATTTGGTGGTCTAATATCTATTTAACATGCATTGTCCTGAATGACTGTCTGACGGATCAACGCATAGCCTAAACCGCTGATCGTAGAGACCTGAAACTTAGAGGGTGTGTTCTTCGTATGAAGTAGGCATCCTATAAAAAAGGATCTTCCGAAATCCTTAGGGGTTGAAAAACTGGGAAGAAGTTTGTATGGAACAACGTGATTCCTTGGTCCAATCTACTTCAAATTTTGCATAAACATTCTTTAAGATAATTGATGGAAGACGTGTTTTGTATTTTATTGAAACTCATCGCCTATCGGGGTTAAAAAAGGGTAGAAAGTTATTTTGGGGGTGATTTGCATCGAAGTTGATATCAATACTGCTTTTGAACTCACATAAAAGCTTGGTGCAATGCAATGCATATGGCGAACAATTGGGATGAATTTGCTGTTATGTCTCATGACCGTCTTGGCAACAATCATGGGACAAACGAAAAGTATAAATTAGATGTACATTCTACATTCTACAACACTCTACATTTCTGCGAGTTAGTTGCAGCCGGTCAAATATACCCATTTGTATTTGAAGTATATCGAAATGGAAACCAGTATGCCAAATTTGGTACAGAAGACCAACCCATCAAAAGGTTACGTTTTTCCCAAGATCTTTCTTATGGTCACTTTGATGCCTACGCTGATGCCGATGGTGATAATAACACTGATCAGCGTCCAATAGCCAATCTAAATATATAAAACTTTTAACAAAAATTAGAACCGATATCATGGTACCGCAGATTTATTTCGCTTACTTCAAAACTATCATATTAGAGTTACTAAATAGTTATTTTCTGCTTTTTAGTTTTTTATTTTTCAATTTTGAATTTCTTATGTGTAATCAGACTGTCAAGGTCACTGACCTAGGATAAGCATATTAGTGTTGTAGTTTCCATCATCGTTCCTATAACATTTAAAGAATTATCCCCTAACTCCTAACCATTAAGGATTGGTACCGTCCATCATCAGCTCAGCAACATAAGATGATGACTACCAGACGCAAATATCTGAATAGCTTTAGAAAGTATGATGAAAAACATTGTAAGTGCCTATAAAATTTAAAGAGTTCCCTCGATTTGTCCAGGATCCTATCATCAGATCCTGACTTGGTGACTATGGGACTACTTGTGAAGTATACCCTTTCAAACGAAAAATATTTTTCCAAATCGGTCCAGGCGTTCGTTTAAAAAAAAAAGATTTCAACGAATTGATAACCTCCGCTTGAAGTTGGTTAATTGACTGACTGATCGCGGGGGGCATCGCGGGTGGAAAGCTATTTAGCATTAAATAATAAAGCTGAAAAGTTTGTTTGTTTGTTTGAACGCGCGAATCTCCGGAGTTACTGGTCCGATTCGAAAACTACGCTGTCGGCTGGTAGTTTAGGCATTATTTTGTCGTTGATGGCGTCAACGCTTATATTTCTGGCAGCTAATTAAATTAAATTGCCCTCTCACACATCCATTAATGTTTTTTTTGGTCGATATTGGCTACATCCGGATATACTCTACAGATCAGGTCTTCAATGTTGGTCACGATTTTACATCCCATCATCAGACCCTGACTTGGTGACCATGTGAGTAGGTAGGTAGGTAGGTAGGTAGGTAGGTAGGTAGGTAGGTAGGTAGGTAGGTAGGTAGGTAGGTAGGTAGGTAGGTAGGTAGGTAGGTAGGTAGGTAGGTAGGTAGGTAGGTAGGTAGGTAGGTAGGTAGGTAGGTAGGTAGGTAGGTAGGTAGGTAGGTAGGTAGGTAGGTAGGTAGGTAGGTAGGTAGGTAGGTAGGTAGGTAGGTAGGTAGGTAGGTAGGTAGGTAGGTAGGTAGGTAGGTAGGTAGGTAGGTAGGTAGGTAGGTAGGTAGGTAGGTAGGTAGGTAGGTAGGTAGGTAGGTAGGTAGGTAGGTAGGTAGGTAGGTAGGTAGGTAGGTAGGTAGGTAGGTAGGTAGGTAGGTAGGTAGGTAGGTAGGTAGGTAGGTAGGTAGGTAGGTAGGTAGGTAGGTAGGTAGGTAGGTAGGTAGGTAGGTAGGTAGGTAGGTAGGTAGGTAGGTAGGTAGGTAGGTAGGTAGGTAGGTAGGTAGGTAGGTAGGTAGGTAGGTAGGTAGGTAGGTAGGTAGGTAGGTAGGTAGGTAGGTAGGTAGGTAGGTAGGTAGGTAGGTAGGTAGGTAGGTAGGTAGGTAGGTAGGTAGGTAGGTAGGTAGGTAGGTAGGTAGGTAGGTAGGTAGGTAGGTAGGTAGGTAGGTAGGTAGGTAGGTAGGTAGGTAGGTAGGTAGGTAGGTAGGTAGGTAGGTAGGTAGGTAGGTAGGTAGGTAGGTAGGTAGGTAGGTAGGTAGGTAGGTAGGTAGGTAGGTAGGTAGGTAGGTAGGTAGGTAGGTAGGTAGGTAGGTAGGTAGGTAGGTAGGTAGGTAGGTAGGTAGGTAGGTAGGTAGGTAGGTAGGTAGGTAGGTAGGTAGGTAGGTAGGTAGGTAGGTAGGTAGGTAGGTAGGTAGGTAGGTAGGTAGGTAGGTAGGTAGGTAGGTAGGTAGGTAGGTAGGTAGGTAGGTAGGTAGGTAGGTAGGTAGGTAGGTAGGTAGGTAGGTAGGTAGGTAGGTAGGTAGGTAGGTAGGTAGGTAGGTAGGTAGGTAGGTAGGTAGGTAGGTAGGTAGGTAGGTAGGTAGGTAGGTAGGTAGGTAGGTAGGTAGGTAGGTAGGTAGGTAGGTAGGTAGGTAGGTAGGTAGGTAGGTAGGTAGGTAGGTAGGTAGGTAGGTAGGTAGGTAGGTAGGTAGGTAGGTAGGTAGGTAGGTAGGTAGGTAGGTTAGGTTAGGTTAGGTTAGGTTAGGTTAGGTTAGGTTAGGTTAGGTTAGGTTGAGGACGACCCGAGGCCTGACAACGGGCCCAAGGTTGGTACGGCCCGCAGGGGCAGGGGGAAATCGGGGGCGAGGACGTATGCGGCGGCCTCAACGAAAGAGACAAGGCGGGAGGGGTTCGTGCACTCGGACTCCGACATCTCCGCCGTCGCCGCATACAAGAAGGACTTCCCGGAGCTCCGCTCCAAGGGAATGAAGGGGGAAGGGCTCGCGCTAGGTAGTGCGAGCCCTATAGAGGCGACTCGCATAGCGGCGGGCTTGATACTGGAGGGCGCCCGAAAGTCCGGAAATTTGAAGGGCGAAGTGTGGGGCCAGATAAATCGGGCCTGCCGCACAATTGTGGCGGCGATGGACGAGGTGGAGGACCGCACGGAGGCGGAGGAGATCCGCATCCTTAAGGCGGATGTCAAGAGGATGCGGGAGCAATTGGCGATCAGCCAGGCGGAGACGAAGGCGCTCCGCCTGGCCTTCTCGGAGCGCCAGATTGTGCCCTCCCCGGCCCCTCCACCAGAGCGGGAGTGCGTGGCCCCTCCGGCTCCCCCGCCCCAGGCCCCGGCCCCAGGCGTGGCGGACTTGATGGCGGCCATCGAGCAGATGAAGGGTGACCTGTTCACCTCCTTGGGGAACATGGTTAATGTTCGGATCGAGGAGTTGAGCAGGCGCCTGCCGCCGGCACCCATCGTCCGCCCACCGCTGGCGGCTGACCTGAGGAGAGCTGCGGGGCCGGCCACACCACCCGCGCCTACGCCGACCCCCGCGCCGACCCCTGCGGG
Source organism: Tethea ocularis (assembly GCA_963555595.1). Taxonomy (NCBI): domain Eukaryota; kingdom Metazoa; phylum Arthropoda; class Insecta; order Lepidoptera; family Drepanidae; genus Tethea; species Tethea ocularis. The sequence continues at coordinate 5,502,324 of OY741986.1, forward strand.
GGAATCGGAGGGGGCGAGGCTGGGAGATGGCCGCCCCCTAAAGGTGAGGGCCCCTAAGGCCCCCAAGGCGCCCAAGGCGCCCGCGCCGACCGCCCCGGCTTTGCCACCGGCGGCGCCCGTGGAGGAGGGACCAGGCCAGCCGGAGGCTGAAAGCTGGGCAACGGTCACCCGCAGGGGGAAGGGGAAAGGCAAGGGCAAGGCCTCGCTTGCCCCCCCAGCCCCAGCGGCCCCGGCGAAAAAGGCAGCGCCTAAACCGAAGGCGCTGCTTGCACCCAAGACGGCGGCGGTGGCGGTCACTCTTCGGAAGGACCTAACCACCGCCACAACGATGCGGGAGACCATGGCTAAGGCCATTAATAGCCTTAGCCTGGAGGAGGTGGGCCTCCAGCATGTCAGGGTGCGGAACTCGATGACGGGGGGTCGAATCATCGAGGTTCCTGGGGCCGATAGTGCCGATAGAGGGCGGGCGGCAGACGCTCTTGCAGCCAGGCTGCAAGAAATAGTGGGGGATGTCGCCATCGTCAGCCGCCCACAAAAAATGGCCGCTGTCCAGATAGGTGGTCTGGACGAGTCGGCTTCCAAAGAGAAGCTGACGGCGGCCATCGTCAAAGCGGGGGGCTGTGATGAGGCCCACATAAAGGTGGGGGGCATCCGTGTCCTCTACGACGGCACTGGATCAGCTCTCGTCCAGTGCCCAGTGGAGACGGCACAGGGCCTCATAAAGCGGGGTAAAATCCAGGTGGGGTGGGCTGAGGCCACCGTCACCGTGACTGGGCCGACACCCATGCGTTGTTACAGATGCATGTGTGTTGGCCACACGCGGGAGTTGTGCCCCTCAAGCGTCGACCGGAGCAATACCTGCTACCGGTGCGGTGCGGAGGGGCACTTCCGCAGGGAGTGCACGGGGGAGAAGGAGTGGTGCGCAGTGTGCCACCACGCCAAACTCCCGGCCAGCCACACGATGGGGGGGTCGAGATGCTTCCCCCCCGAGGTCAGGGGCAAATCGATGCGGACGGAGCCCACCCGCCCCACCCGCCCCACCCCAGCAGGAACGGCCACCGGCCAAAATGAGGAGAACCGCATGGACGTCTAAATGCCAGCACACCAGCACTTGGACGTCCTGCAGGTCAACGCCAACCACTCCGCCAGGGCACAGGATCTCCTGATGCAACACATGGCGGAGTGGGGAATTGGCGTCGCGGTGGTCGCAGAGCCCTACTTCGTCCCCCCCCTTCCTTACTGGGCAGGGGCGACGGACGGAGTAGTGGCAATATCGGTTCCGGCACATGGAGATTTCCCCCCTCTCTCGAGGATCGAAGGCGGCCCGGGTTACGTGGCGGCCAGATGGGGCAGTGACACCGTGATAGTGGCGGTGTACTTCTCCCCCAACAAGCCGTTACGCGCCTTCGAGCGCTTCCTGGGGGTCCTGAACGGGGTAGTTGGTAGAGCTGCCCCGTCACAGGTGATGGTCATGGGGGACCTTAACGCCAAGAGTTCGGCGTGGGGTTCCCCAGTCACGGACCCCCGAGGGACCGCCCTCGAGGACTGGGCGACGGCAATGGGACTAATCATCCTGAACCGGGGCAGCGTCAACACATGCGTGCGGCGGCGGGGGGGGTCAGTCGTGGACGTAACGTTCGCGACCCCCGCCATAACCGCGCGCGTCACTGATTGGCGCGTCCTGGAGGACGTTGAGACCCTCTCTGATCATCTTTATATCAGAATGAGGGTCTCCAATGGCGTCCTGCCGTCGCCCACCCCAGGGGGGGGAACAAGAGGCCGGGGCCGAAGGTTCCCCAGGTGGGCCCTGACCCACCTGGATAGGGAAAGGGCGGACGAGGCGGCGATGGAGGAGGCTTGGTGTGCAGCCCCTCCCGCCACCCTCGGAGTCGACATGAGGGCGGCTCGGTTCCGCGCCGCACTACAGAGGGTGTGCGACGCGGCAATGCCCCGGGCCGGACGCCTGTCCGCCCGAAAAAAGGTGTACTGGTGGTCCGCAGAAATAGCGGCTCTGCGGACCGCCAGCAACTGTGCCCGCCGCGACTACCAGCATTGTAGGCGCAGGCGGCACACAGAGGAGGAGGAGGATGGGTTCCATAGGGCCCTCAAAGAAGCAAAGGGGGCCCTGATAGTGGCGATCGCCGTGGCCAAGGACGAAGCACACAGCTTGTTCTTGGCCACCCTGGACAGGGATCCGTGGGGGCGACCGTATAAGATGGTGCGCAACAAGCTGCGCACCTCCCCCCCCATGGATTCAATGGAGCCCGACCTCCTCGGTAGGGTATTGGAGGGGCTGTTCCCGCCCGCCCCGACATTCTCCCCCCCGACGATGGCCATTGCGGAGCATGAGGCCGAACTCGCCGTCGCACCTATAAGCGACGACGAGTTCGAAAGAGTGACGGACCGACTCAGGGGCTGCAGGAAAGCCCCGGGTCCAGACGGGGTCCCTGGTCGCGTCCTCACCGTCGCCCTGGGACACCTCGGGAGCCGCTTCAGGCAGATCATGGACGACTGCCTGAAGGAGGGAAGGTTCCCGAGGGTGTGGAAGGAGGGGCGGCTCTGCCTCCTCCGCAAAGAGGGTCGGCCTGCGGACTGCCCGTCCGCCTATCGCCCCATAGTGTTGCTGGATGAGGCCGGGAAAACGTTTGAACGTATCCTGGCCCACCGGATCCAGCAGCACCTTGAGACCGCCGGCCCGGACGTGTCTGATAGACAGTTCGGGTTCCGAGGAGGACGGTCCACGCTCGACGCGATAAAGTCCCTCAGGGACTTCTGCGACGACGCGTCGAGCAGGGGAGAGGGTGTGGTCGCGGTGTCTCTAGACATCGCGAACGCGTTCGGCACCCTCCCCTATGGGGTGATAAGTGGGGCACTTCAGTATCATGGAGTGCCCCACTACCTGAGAAGGATCGTAGAGAACTACCTTACCGAGAGGGTAGTTCTCTACGAAAATAAGGACGGGCAGAGGGGGGAGAGAAGGATGGCCTGCGGCGTGCCCCAGGGCTCCGTACTCGGCCCCTTGCTCTGGAACCTGGGGTACGACCGGGCCATCAGAGGGGAGACACTCCCGCGCACAATCACCGTCTGCTATGCAGACGACACGATGGTGGCTGTGCGCGGGAAAGATGGGTGGGAGACCCTCCGCGATGCGGAGGAAGCGGCCGAGCTGATGATCCGGGGGATCGAGCAGCTCGGCCTAAAGGTGGCCCTCCCGAAGACCGACGCTACGGTCTTCGGGGGGCGAGGGAGGGCATGGAGGCTGCCTGCGGGCGCGGCGCTCTCACTTCCAGGAGGGACGGTCCAGGTAGAGCCCCACATTAAATATCTGGGGCTTACATTGGACCGGAAGTGGGATTTCGGGGAGCACTTCAGAAGACTTGCTCCCCGAATCAGGGGCGCCGCGCAAGCGCTGGGCAGACTCCTGCCCAACATTGGGGGGCCAGGCTCCTCTTGCCGGCGGCTGTTTGCCGGCGTGGTGAGGAGCATGGCCCTGTATGGGGCCCCAATATGGGCGGACAGGTTGTCCGCCCGAAACAGGGCCCTGCTGAGGGGGCCACAGCGGGCCGTGGCCCAGAGAATGGCCAGGGCCTACGGCTCAGTGGCCCATGCGGCGGCCTGCCTCCTCGCCTGCACCCCTCCGTGGGAGTTGGACGCCGAGGTGCAGGCGGAAACCTACGCGGTTAGGTCCAGGGCCCGGGCAAGAGGTGAACGCCCGGACCCTGAGGAGGTAGAGGCCTCCCGCCGTATGACGGCGCGCCGGCTGCGAGAAAGGTGGAAGTCCATCCTGGAGGACGCCCCGTACGGGACACGTACCGTGGGGGCGATCCTCCCAGTGATGGACGAATGGTTGGAGAGGGCAGCCGGCGCGCTAACGTATCGGCTGGTGCAGGTGTTGACCGGACACGGCTGTTTCGGTCATCACCTGCACAACATCAGGAGGGAGCCGAGCCCACGGTGCCATGAGTGCGGTGATCCCGACGACACGGCTGAGCACACCTTTCAGGTGTGCAGTCGTTGGGATGTGGAGAGAGGCCTCATGGCACGGGCGATCCAGCGGGTGGACCTCTCGCTGCATAGCGTCGTCTCTGCGATGCTCAGCAGCGAGGGGTCCTGGGAGGCGGTGGTCTCCTTCTGCGAGATAATCGTCTCGCAGAAGGAGGAGGCGGAGCGGGAGCGCGAGGACGATCCTCTCGCGCACCCCCTCCGGCGTAGGCGGCCGGGGTTGAGGCGGCGGCAGTTTGCCGCGCGCCTTTACCCTTAGTGACTGCGGGCGGAGGATGGGAGACCTCCGCCTGCCGTGACAAGTCACTCGGCGGTCTGGGGGGTGGCCATGCGTATTCGGCCATCCCCCCTTTGACGCGGGAAGCCCTGGCAGAGGCCGGGGCGACCGGTGGGCATCGTGGAGAATGCTTAGTGCGGGTTCCACGGTGCCCGAGTAACCGGAGTGCGAGGGTACGCCAAGGTGGTTTTTAGTGGGTAAACCTCTCTACCCCTTCTCATAATGAGAAGGGGAGATGAGGGAGTCCCACATATCCTCCCCGCCGCTCCCAAGGCGGGGGGTCGAATGCGTAAAGCATTTTCCACCTTGTAAAAAAAAAAAAAAAAAAAAAAAAAAAAAGGTTAGGTTAGGTTAGGTTAGGTTAGGTTAGGTTAGGTTAGGTTAGGTTAGGTTAGGTTAGGTTAGGTTAGGTTAGGTTAGGTTAGGTTAGGTTAGGTTAGGTTAGGTTAGGTTAGGTTAGGTTAGGTTAGGTTAGGTTAGGTTAGGTTAGGTTAGGTTAGGTTAGGTTAGGTTAGGTTAGGTTAGGTTAGGTTAGGTTAGGTTAGGTTAGGTTAGGTTAGGTTAGGTTAGGTTAGGTTAGGTTAGGTTAGGTTAGGTTAGGTTAGGTTAGGTTAGGTTAGGTTAGGTTAGGTTAGGTTAGGTTAGGTTAGGTTAGGTTAGGTTAGGTTAGGTTAGGTTAGGTTAGGTTAGGTTAGGTTAGGTTAGGTTAGGTTAGGTTAGGTTAGGTTAGGTTAGGTTAGGTTAGGTTAGGTTAGGTTAGGTTAGGTTAGGTTAGGTTAGGTTAGGTTAGGTTAGGTTAGGTTAGGTTAGGTTAGGTTAGGTTAGGTTAGGTTAGGTTAGGTTAGGTTAGGTTAGGTTAGGTTAGGTTAGGTTAGGTTAGGTTAGGTTAGGTTAGGTTAGGTTAGGTTAGGTTAGGTTAGGTTAGGTTAGGTTAGGTTAGGTTAGGTTAGGTTAGGTTAGGTTAGGTTAGGTTAGGTTAGGTTAGGTTAGGTTAGGTTAGGTTAGGTTAGGTTAGGTTAGGTTAGGTTAGGTTAGGTTAGGTTAGGTTAGGTTAGGTTAGGTTAGGTTAGGTTAGGTTAGGTTAGGTTAGGTTAGGTTAGGTTAGGTTAGGTTAGGTTAGGTTAGGTTAGGTTAGGTTAGGTTAGGTTAGGTTAGGTTAGGTTAGGTTAGGTTAGGTTAGGTTAGGTTAGGTTAGGTTAGGTTAGGTTAGGTTAGGTTAGGTTAGGTTAGGTTAGGTTAGGTTAGGTTAGGTTAGGTTAGGTTAGGTTAGGTTAGGTTAGGTTAGGTTAGGTTAGGTTAGGTTAGGTTAGGTTAGGTTAGGTTAGGTTAGGTTAGGTTAGGTTAGGTTAGGTTAGGTTAGGTTAGGTTAGGTTAGGTTAGGTTAGGTTAGGTTAGGTTAGGTTAGGTTAGGTTAGGTTAGGTTAGGTTAGGTTAGGTTAGGTTAGGTTAGGTTAGGTTAGGTTAGGTTAGGTTAGGTTAGGTTAGGTTAGGTTAGGTTAGGTTAGGTTAGGTTAGGTTAGGTTAGGTTAGGTTAGGTTAGGTTAGGTTAGGTTAGGTTAGGTTAGGTTAGGTTAGGTTAGGTTAGGTTAGGTTAGGTTAGGTTAGGTTAGGTTAGGTTAGGTTAGGTTAGGTTAGGTTAGGTTAGGTTAGGTTAGGTTAGGTTAGGTTAGGTTAGGTTAGGTTAGGTTAGGTTAGGTTAGGTTAGGTTAGGTTAGGTTAGGTTAGGTTAGGTTAGGTTAGGTTAGGTTAGGTTAGGTTAGGTTAGGTTAGGTTAGGTTAGGTTAGGTTAGGTTAGGTTAGGTTAGGTTAGGTTAGGTTAGGTTAGGTTAGGTTAGGTTAGGTTAGGTTAGGTTAGGTTAGGTTAGGTTAGGTTAGGTTAGGTTAGGTTAGGTTAGGTTAGGTTAGGTTAGGTTAGGTTAGGTTAGGTTAGGTTAGGTTAGGTTAGGTTAGGTTAGGTTAGGTTAGGTTAGGTTAGGTTAGGTTAGGTTAGGTTAGGTTAGGTTAGGTTAGGTTAGGTTAGGTTAGGTTAGGTTAGGTTAGGTTAGGTTAGGTTAGGTTAGGTTAGGTTAGGTTAGGTTAGGTTAGGTTAGGTTAGGTTAGGTTAGGTTAGGTTAGGTTAGGTTAGGTTAGGTTAGGTTAGGTTAGGTTAGGTTAGGTTAGGTTAGGTTAGGTTAGGTTAGGTTAGGTTAGGTTAGGTTAGGTTAGGTTAGGTTAGGTTAGGTTAGGTTAGGTTAGGTTAGGTTAGGTTAGGTTAGGTTAGGTTAGGTTAGGTTAGGTTAGGTTAGGTTAGGTTAGGTTAGGTTAGGTTAGGTTAGGTTAGGTTAGGTTAGGTTAGGTTAGGTTAGGTTAGGTTAGGTTAGGTTAGGTTAGGTTAGGTTAGGTTAGGTTAGGTTAGGTTAGGTTAGGTTAGGTTAGGTTAGGTTAGGTTAGGTTAGGTTAGGTTAGGTTAGGTTAGGTTAGGTTAGGTTAGGTTAGGTTAGGTTAGGTTAGGTTAGGTTAGGTTAGGTTAGGTTAGGTTAGGTTAGGTTAGGTTAGGTTAGGTTAGGTTAGGTTAGGTTAGGTTAGGTTAGGTTAGGTTAGGTTAGGTTAGGTTAGGTTAGGTTAGGTTAGGTTAGGTTAGGTTAGGTTAGGTTAGGTTAGGTTAGGTTAGGTTAGGTTAGGTTAGGTTAGGTTAGGTTAGGTTAGGTTAGGTTAGGTTAGGTTAGGTTAGGTTAGGTTAGGTTAGGTTAGGTTAGGTTAGGTTAGGTTAGGTTAGGTTAGGTTAGGTTAGGTTAGGTTAGGTTAGGTTAGGTTAGGTTAGGTTAGGTTAGGTTAGGTTAGGTTAGGTTAGGTTAGGTTAGGTTAGGTTAGGTTAGGTTAGGTTAGGTTAGGTTAGGTTAGGTTAGGTTAGGTTAGGTTAGGTTAGGTTAGGTTAGGTTAGGTTAGGTTAGGTTAGGTTAGGTTAGGTTAGGTTAGGTTAGGTTAGGTTAGGTTAGGTTAGGTTAGGTTAGGTTAGGTTAGGTTAGGTTAGGTTAGGTTAGGTTAGGTTAGGTTAGGTTAGGTTAGGTTAGGTTAGGTTAGGTTAGGTTAGGTTAGGTTAGGTTAGGTTAGGTTAGGTTAGGTTAGGTTAGGTTAGGTTAGGTTAGGTTAGGTTAGGTTAGGTTAGGTTAGGTTAGGTTAGGTTAGGTTAGGTTAGGTTAGGTTAGGTTAGGTTAGGTTAGGTTAGGTTAGGTTAGGTTAGGTTAGGTTAGGTTAGGTTAGGTTAGGTTAGGTTAGGTTAGGTTAGGTTAGGTTAGGTTAGGTTAGGTTAGGTTAGGTTAGGTTAGGTTAGGTTAGGTTAGGTTAGGTTAGGTTAGGTTAGGTTAGGTTAGGTTAGGTTAGGTTAGGTTAGGTTAGGTTAGGTTAGGTTAGGTTAGGTTAGGTTAGGTTAGGTTAGGTTAGGTTAGGTTAGGTTAGGTTAGGTTAGGTTAGGTTAGGTTAGGTTAGGTTAGGTTAGGTTAGGTTAGGTTAGGTTAGGTTAGGTTAGGTTAGGTTAGGTAGGTTAGGTTAGGTTAGGTTAGGTTAGGTTAGGTTAGGTTAGGTTAGGTTAGGTTAGGTTAGGTTAGGTTAGGTTAGGTTAGGTTAGGTTAGGTTAGGTTAGGTTAGGTTAGGTTAGGTTAGGTTAGGTTAGGTTAGGTTAGGTTAGGTTAGGTTAGGTTAGGTTAGGTTAGGTTAGGTTAGGTTAGGTTAGGTTAGGTTAGGTTAGGTTAGGTTAGGTTAGGTTAGGTTAGGTTAGGTTAGGTTAGGTTAGGTTAGGTTAGGTTAGGTTAGGTTAGGTTAGGTTAGGTTAGGTTAGGTTAGGTTAGGTTAGGTTAGGTTAGGTTAGGTTAGGTTAGGTTAGGTTAGGTTAGGTTAGGTTAGGTTAGGTTAGGTTAGGTTAGGTTAGGTTAGGTTAGGTTAGGTTAGGTTAGGTTAGGTTAGGTTAGGTTAGGTTAGGTTAGGTTAGGTTAGGTTAGGTTAGGTTAGGTTAGGTTAGGTTAGGTTAGGTTAGGTTAGGTTAGGTTAGGTTAGGTTAGGTTAGGTTAGGTTAGGTTAGGTTAGGTTAGGTTAGGTTAGGTTAGGTTAGGTTAGGTTAGGTTAGGTTAGGTTAGGTTAGGTTAGGTTAGGTTAGGTTAGGTTAGGTTAGGTTAGGTTAGGTTAGGTTAGGTTAGGTTAGGTTAGGTTAGGTTAGGTTAGGTTAGGTTAGGTTAGGTTAGGTTAGGTTAGGTTAGGTTAGGTTAGGTTAGGTTAGGTTAGGTTAGGTTAGGTTAGGTTAGGTTAGGTTAGGTTAGGTTAGGTTAGGTTAGGTTAGGTTAGGTTAGGTTAGGTTAGGTTAGGTTAGGTTAGGTTAGGTTAGGTTAGGTTAGGTTAGGTTAGGTTAGGTTAGGTTAGGTTAGGTTAGGTTAGGTTAGGTTAGGTTAGGTTAGGTTAGGTTAGGTTAGGTTAGGTTAGGTTAGGTTAGGTTAGGTTAGGTTAGGTTAGGTTAGGTTAGGTTAGGTTAGGTTAGGTTAGGTTAGGTTAGGTTAGGTTAGGTTAGGTTAGGTTAGGTTAGGTTAGGTTAGGTTAGGTTAGGTTAGGTTAGGTTAGGTTAGGTTAGGTTAGGTTAGGTTAGGTTAGGTTAGGTTAGGTTAGGTTAGGTTAGGTTAGGTTAGGTTAGGTTAGGTTAGGTTAGGTTAGGTTAGGTTAGGTTAGGTTAGGTTAGGTTAGGTTAGGTTAGGTTAGGTTAGGTTAGGTTAGGTTAGGTTAGGTTAGGTTAGGTTAGGTTAGGTTAGGTTAGGTTAGGTTAGGTTAGGTTAGGTTAGGTTAGGTTAGGTTAGGTTAGGTTAGGTTAGGTTAGGTTAGGTTAGGTTAGGTTAGGTTAGGTTAGGTTAGGTTAGGTTAGGTTAGGTTAGGTTAGGTTAGGTTAGGTTAGGTTAGGTTAGTTAGGTTAGGTTAGGTTAGGTTAGGTTAGGTTAGGTTAGGTTAGGTTAGGTTAGGTTAGGTTAGGTTAGGTTAGGTTAGGTTAGGTTAGGTTAGGTTAGGTTAGGTTAGGTTAGGTTAGGTTAGGTTAGGTTAGGTTAGGTTAGGTTAGGTTAGGTTAGGTTAGGTTAGGTTAGGTTAGGTTAGGTTAGGTTAGGTTAGGTTAGGTTAGTTAGGTTAGGTTAGGTTAGGTTAGGTTAGGTTAGGTTAGGTTAGGTTAGGTTAGGTTAGGTTAGGTTAGGTTAGGTTAGGTTAGGTTAGGTTAGGTTAGGTTAGGTTAGGTTAGGTTAGGTTAGGTTAGGTTAGGTTAGGTTAGGTTAGGTTAGGTTAGGTTAGGTTAGGTTAGGTTAGGTTAGGTTAGGTTAGGTTAGGTTAGGTTAGGTTAGGTTAGGTTAGGTTAGGTTAGGTTAGGTTAGGTTAGGTTAGGTTAGTTAGGTTAGGTTAGGTTAGGTTAGGTTAGGTTAGGTTAGGTTAGGTTAGGTTAGGTTAGGTTAGGTTAGGTTAGGTTAGGTTAGGTTAGGTTAGGTTAGGTTAGGTTAGGTTAGGTTAGGTTAGGTTAGGTTAGGTTAGGTTAGGTTAGGTTAGGTTAGGTTAGGTTAGGTTAGGTTAGGTTAGGTTAGGTTAGGTTGGTTAGGTTAGGTTAGGTTAGGTTAGGTTAGGTTAGGTTAGGTTAGGTTAGGTTAGGTTAGGTTAGGTTAGGTTAGGTTAGGTTAGGTTAGGTTAGGTTAGGTTAGGTTAGGTTAGGTTAGGTTAGGTTAGGTTAGGTTAGGTTAGGTTAGGTTAGGTTAGGTTAGGTTAGGTTAGGTTAGGTTAGGTTAGGTTAGGTTAGGTTAGGTTAGGTTAGGTTAGGTTAGGTTAGGTTAGGTTAGGTTAGGTTAGGTTAGGTTAGGTTAGGTTAGGTTAGGTTAGGTTAGGTTAGGTTAGGTTAGGTTAGGTTAGGTTAGGTTAGGTTAGGTTAGGTTAGGTTAGGTTAGGTTAGGTTAGGTTAGGTTAGGTTAGGTTAGGTTAGGTTAGGTTAGGTTAGGTTAGGTTAGGTTAGGTTAGGTTAGGTTAGGTTAGGTTAGGTTAGGTTAGGTTAGGTTAGGTTAGGTTAGGTTAGGTTAGGTTAGGTTAGGTTAGGTTAGGTTAGGTTAGGTTAGGTTAGGTTAGGTTAGGTTAGGTTAGGTTAGGTTAGGTTAGGTTAGGTTAGGTTAGGTTAGGTTAGGTTAGGTTAGGTTAGGTTAGGTTAGGTTAGGTTAGGTTAGGTTAGGTTAGGTTAGGTTAGTTAGGTTAGGTTAGGGTTAGGTTAGGTTAGGTTAGGTTAGGTTAGGTTAGGTTAGGTTAGGTTAGGTTAGGTTAGGTTAGGTTAGGTTAGGTTAGGTTAGGTTAGGTTAGGTTAGGTTAGGTTAGGTTAGGTTAGGTTAGGTTAGGTTAGGTTAGGTTAGGTTAGGTTAGGTTAGGTTAGGTTAGGTTAGGTTAGGTTAGGTTAGGTTAGGTTAGGTTAGGTTAGGTTAGGTTAGGTTAGGTTAGGTTAGGTTAGGTTAGGTTAGGTTAGGTTAGGTTAGGTTAGGTTAGGTTAGGTTAGTTAGGTTAGGTTAGGTTAGGTTAGGTTAGGTTAGGTTAGGTTAGGTTAAGGAAGGTTAGGTTAGGTTAGGTAGGTTAGGTTAGGTTAGGTTAGGTTAGTTAGGTTAGGTTAGGTTAGGTTAGGTTAGGTTAGGTTAGGTTAGGTTAGGTTAGGTTAGGTTAGGTTAGGTTAGGTTAGGTTAGGTTAGGTTAGGTTAGGTTAGGTTAGGTTAGGTTAGGTTAGGTTAGGTTAGGTTAGGTTAGGTTAGGTTAGGTTAGGTTAGGTTAGGTTAGGTTAGGTTAGGTTAGGTTAGGTTAGGTTAGGTTAGGTTAGGTTAGGTTAGGTTAGGTTAGGTTAGGTTAGGTTAGGTTAGGTTAGGTTAGGTTAGGTTAGGTTAGGTTAGGTTAGGTTAGGTTAGGTTAGGTTAGGTTAGGTTAGGTTAGGTTAGGTTAGGTTAGGTTAGGTTAGGTTAGGTTAGT